>RXID01021610.1:129578-169028 GCA_005019695.1 Trichopus zeylanicus subsp. travancoricus
GTAGCAATAGCAGTAACAGCAATAGAGGTGGTAGTAGTCAAAGTCGAAAGTTAGAAGTTCCAGTAGTGGTCGTAGTAGTAATAGTAATAGTGTAGTGGTTGGTGGTCTAGTAGTAGTAGTACAGTAGAGTAGTATTAGTAGTTATAATAGTAGTAGTTGTTGAAGTAAAAGTAATAGTAGAACTAGTAGGTTGTTAGTAGTATTAGTGGTGGTGTAGTAGTAGTGGCAGAACCAGTAGTCGTAGTAGCAGTAAAGTCTGTAGTAGTGGTAGTAATAGTAGTAGTAGTAGTAGGGGTGGTGGTGGTGGTAGTAGTAGTAGTAGTACCAGTAGCAGTATTAGTAGTTGTAATAATAGTAGTTGTTGAAGTACTAGTAGCACTAGTAGTTGTAGTAGTATTAGTGGTGGTAGTAGTAGTGGCAGAAGTAGTAGTAGTAGCAGTAGAAGTAGTAGTAGTAGTAGCAACAGCAGTAATAATAGTAGTAGTAGTAGAAGTAATACTAGTAGAAAAAGTAGTTGTGGGAGTAGTTTTAGGAGTTAGAGTACAAGTAATAGAACTAGTTGTTGTAGTAGTGGTGTTAGTAGTAGGCAGAGGAGAAGAAGAAGTAGTAGTAGTAGTAGTAGTAGTAGTAGTAGTACTCATCATAGTTGTTGTAGTAATAATAGTAGTAGTAGAAATAGTAGGGAAAGTAGTAGTAGTAGTAGTTGTTGTTGTGGTAGTAGTAGTAGTAGTAGAAGCAGTAGTAGCCGGAGTAAGAGTAGAAGTAGTAGTAGTAGTAGTCTTAGTAGTAGTAGAAATACTAGTAGAGGTAGTTGTCAAAGCAAGAGTAGTAGTAGTAGTAGTAGTAGTATAAGCAATAGTAGTAGTAGTAGTGTAGAAGTAGTTATATTAGTTGTGTAGTAGTTGTAGTAGTAGAAGTAGTAGTAGCTGTAGCAGTAGTATTTGTTGTCATTGCAGTAGTAGTAGCGAGAGTAGTAGTTGTAGGGGTAGTAGTAGTAGTAGGACAAGTAGAAGTGGTAGTAGTAGTAGCACTAGTAGTTGTTGCTGTAGCAGAAGTTATAGCAGTAGTAGTTGCCATAGGAGTTGTGGTAGTAATAGTTATAGTAGTACTTGTTGTTATTATAGCAATTGCAGCAGTAGTAGCAGTAGTAGTTGAAGTAGTAGTAGTTGCTATAGTTATTTTAATGGTCGTCAAATTAGTGGCAGTAGTATAAGTCGTTGTTGTTATTATTGTTGCCGTTGTTGTTGTAGTAATAGCAGTAGTAGTAGCAGCAGTGGTATAAGTAATAGTAGGAGCAATAATTATTGTACCATTAGTAGTTGTCATGGCTGTCGAAGAAGGGTTAGCAGTAGTAGCAATAGCAACCGTATTAGCTGTAGTAGTTGTAGACGCTATCATAGCAGTAGTAGCAACAACAATAGTAGTTGTTGAAGTAGTAGTAGAACTAGAAGTAGCAATAGTAGTGGTAGCAGCAGTAGTAATAGTAGTAGTAGTAGTAATAGTAACTATTGTTGTAATACTAGTAGGAGTAGTAGTAGTAGTAGCGGTGATACTATAAGTTGGAGTAGTAGTAGTGGTAGCAGCGGTAGTTATAGTTGAAGAAATAGTAGTAGTCATAGTAGTAGTAGCAGTAGCGGTAGTAGTTTTAGTAGTTGCTATAGTAGTCGTAGTGGCAGCAGTAGCAGCAATAGTAGTAGTAGCAAAAGTAGCAGCAACTCTAGTAGTTGTAGCAGTTATAACAGTATCTATCATTGTAGTAGTGGTAGTAGTAGTAGCGGAAGCAGTAGTTGCAACAGTAGCAGTAGTGATAGTAGCAGTCATAGCAGTAGCAGTAGTAGTAGTAGTAGGAGTAGTAACAGTAGTATTAGCAGTTGTAGTAGCAGTAGTATTAGTAGTAGTTGTAGAAGTTGTAGTGTAGTAGTAATAGTTATAGTAGTAGTGGTGATAGTAGTTGTAGCAGTAGTAGTACTAGTAGTGTTAGTGGCTGAAGTAGCAATAGTTATAGCAGTAGTTGAAGTAGTAGCAATAGTTGTAGCATAAGTAGTAGAAGTAGCTTTCATAGTAGTTGTGGCAGTATTAGCAGTAGCAGCCGCAGTAGCTGAAGAGCAGTAGTAGCAGTGATAGGAATAGTAGTAGCGGTAGTAGTAGTGGTAGTAGCAGTAATAGTTGTAGCAGAAGAAGTAGTAGGAGTAGTAGTAACAACAGTATTAATTATCATTATAGCAATACTAGTAGTAGCAATAGTAGTTAGAGAAGGAGTAGTAGTTGTAGAGGTAGCGGAGGTGGTAGCACTAGTAATAGTAGTAGCAAAAGCAGTAGAAGTTCTAGTACTAATATCAATGGTATTAGTGGTAGTAGTAGCAATACTAGTAGTAGTTATTGTTGTAGGAGCACTAGCACCAGTTGCAGTAGCTATAGATGCAGGAATAATAGTAAGCCGTAGGAGAAGTGGTAGTAATATTTATAGTAGTAGTTATTATTGTTGTAGCAATAGTATCAGTAGTAATTTTAGTGACAGTCAAATTAGTGGCAGTAGTAGTAGCAGCAGTAGCAGTAGTAGTAGTTGTTGTTATTGTTATAGCAACAGAAGCAGTAGTAGCAGTAGTAGTAGAAGTAGTAGTAGTAGCGGTAGTTGTTGTAGCAGTAGTAGTTGTACAGGCAATCAAAGAAGTGGTAGCAGTAGTAGCATTAGTGACCGTAGTAGCGGTAGCAGTAGTAGTAGCAGTCATAGCAGTAGAAGTAGCAATCGTAACAGTAGTAGTAGAAGTAGTAATATAACTAGAAGTAGTAGTAGTGGTAGTAGTATTAGTAGTAGTGGTAGTAGTAGTAGTAATAGTAGTAGTAGTAGTAGTAGTAGCGGTAGTTGTAGTAGTAGTAGTGGTAGTAGTTGTAGTAGTAGCATTAGTTGCAGCAGTGGTAGTAGTAACAGTACTAGTAGTGATAATAGCAGTAGTATGAGTAGTAGTTGTTGTAGAAGTTGTAGCAATAGTAGTAGTAGTAGCAGTGGCAGTAGTAATAGTAGCTGTAACAATTGCAGCAACAATAGTAGTAGTATTATTAGCGCTAGTTGTAGTAGTACTAGTAGCTATAGTAGTAGTGACGTGGCAGTAGTAGTAGTTTTAGTAGCAACATTAGTAATAATATTAGTAGTAGTAATAGCAGCACTGGTACTAGTAATAGCAGTAGTTGCAGTGGTAGTAGTAGTGGTGGCAGTAGTAGAAGATGTAGCGGTAGTTGTTGCCATAGTAGTTGTAGTAGTAGTTTTTGTAGTAGTTCTTGTAGTATTAGTAGTCATAGCAGAAGTAGTAGTAGTAGTAGTATTAGGAGTTGGAGAAGTTGTAGTAGTAGTAGTAGTAATAGCTGCAGTAGCATTAGTAGTAGCAGTATGAGTAATAGTTGTAGTAGTAGTCATAGTAGTAGAAGCAGTAGCAGTAGTTGAAGTGGAAGTAGTAGTTGTTGTAGTTGTCATAGAAGTTGCAGTAATAGTAGATGCAGCAGTAGTTGTAGTTGTCATAGTAGTTGCAGCCGTAGTAGTAGAAGTAGTAGCAGAAGTAGTAGTAGAAGACATAGTAGTAGTAGTAGTAGTAGCTATAGTAGTAAGAGCATCAATTGTTGCCATAAAATAGTAATAGTTATAGTAGTAGTAGTAATTGTAGGAGCAGTAGCAATAGTAGTAGTAACAACAATGGTAGTAGTAGTAGATCTAGTTGTAGCAGTAGTAGAAGCAGCAGCAGCAGTAGTAGTAGTAGGATTAGTGGCAGCAACATTAGTAGCAGTAGTAGTAGCAATAGTAGGAGCAGTAGTAATAGTAGGAGTAACAATAGTTGTAGTAGCATTAGAAGTAGTAGTAGTAGCAGTAGTAGTTAAGAGTATTAGTAGTAGATGTAGAGGTTGTAGTAGTAGTAGTAATAGGAGCAGCAGTTGTTAAAGCAGGAGCCGCAGTAGCAGTGATGGCAGAAGTAGAAGTAGTAAGAGCAGGAGTAGTAGTTATAGAAGTAGCAGTAGCAGTGGGAGTGCTAGTAGCATTAGTTGTAGTAGTTGGAGCGATATTAGTCGATATAGTGGTAGCAGCAATCGTAGTAGTAGGAGTACAAGTAGTAGCAAGACTAGTAGGAGTAGTAATTATGATTGTAGATGCAGTAGCGGTAATAGTAGGAGTAGCAGTTGTCGTAGTAGTAGCTAAAGTAGAAGTAGTCACAGAAGTAATTGGAGTATCATTACTGAAAATAATAGTAATTGTGGTAGTAGTAGTAGTAGGAGAACTAGCAGTAGTAGTCGCCATTGTAGTAGCAATAAAAGTACTAGCAGTAGTAGTAGTAGAAGTTGTAGTTGTACTAATAGTACAGTAGCAGTAATTATAGAAGTAGCAGCAGCATTAGTAGTAGGAGCAGTAGTATGGGTATTAGTAGTAGCAGCAGCAATAGTAGTAGTTGTAGTAGTAGTAGTAGTAGTCGTGGTAGTTGGAGAAGTCACAGTAGTAGTAGCAACAAAAGCAGCATTGGTGGCAGTAGTAGTAGTAGTAGTAGTATTAGTAGTAAAAGTAGTAGCAGCAGAAATAGTAGTAGTGGTAGTCGAAGTAGTAGTAGCGGTAGTTGTAGCAATAATAGTAGTAGCAGTAGTAGTAGTCATAGTTGTAGTAGCAGCAGTGGCAGTAGTAGTAGTAGCAAGAGTAGGAGTGGTAGTTGTTGTAGTAGCAGTAGTAGCAGTAGTAGCAATAGTGCCAGTATTGGCGATAATAGCAGTAGTAAAAGTAGTACCAGCCGTAGTAGTATTGAGAGAAGTAGTTTCAGTAGTTGGCATAATAGTAGTAGTAGTTGTAGCAGTCATAGTAGTAGTAGTAGCAGCAGTAGTAGCAGTAGTAATAGTAGTAGCAATAGTTGCAATAATAGAAGTCGTAGCTGCAATAGCAATATTAGTAGTAGCGGTAGTAGTACTAGTAAAAGTAGCAGTAGAAGTAGTAGTTGTATTAGTAGTAGTTGTTGTTGTTATAGTAGCAGTAGCACTAAAAGCAATAGTAGTTGGAGCAGCAATAGTAGTAGTAGCAGGAGCAGCAACTGCAGTAGTAGTAGTAGTTCTACCAGCAGTGGTGGTAGTAGCATTAGTAGTAGTAGTACTTGTAGTAGAAGTTGCAGCAGCATGAGTAGTTGCGGTATTAGTAGTAGTAGCAGTAGTAGCATGAGAGTCGTAGTCATAGTTGTAGTAGTAGTAATAGTAAGAGAAGAAGTCATAGTACTAGCAGTAGCAGTAGCTGTATTAGTTTTGATAGTAGTAGTAGTAGTTGTTGTAGTAGAAATAGCAGTAGTTGTTACAGTAGTAGTAAAAGTAGTAGTAGTAGCAATTGTTGTTATAGCAGTCGTAGTGGTCATAGTACTAGTGGCATTAATAGTAGAACAGTAGTAGTAGTAGTAGTAGTAGTAGTTACAGTAGTAGTCGTACTAGTAGTAGTAGTAGTAGTTGTTGTTGTTGTTGTTGTTGTATTAGCAGTAGGAGTAGTAGCAGTAGCAATAGAAGTAGAAGCATTAATAGCAAAAGTAGTAGTAAGAGTTGTAGTAGTAGTAGTAGTGGCACTAGCTATATTAAAAAAAGTAGCACTAGTAGTAGCAGCAGTAATTGCTGTAGTAGGTGTTGTAGTAGTTTTAGTAGTAGTAGTTGTTGGAGTAATAGTAGTAGAAGTAGTTGTAGCAATAGTAGTGGTATTAGTAGTAATAGGTGTTGTACTTGTACAAGTAGTAGTAGCAACAGAAGTAGTAGTAGTAGTAGTAGTAGTTGCTGTAGTAGTAGTAGTAGTAGTAGTTGTAGCTGTAGTAGCAGTAGAAATAGTAGTAGTAGTAGTTGTAGCAGTAGTAATAGTAGTAGTAGTTGTAGTAGTAGTGGTAATAGTAGTAGTAGTAGTAAAAGTATTGATAGTTGTAATTGTAGTAGTGGGAGGAGTCCTAGTTGTGGTGGTAGCAGTAATTGTAGCAGTAGTAGTCGTAGTAGCAGTAGCAGTAGTAGGAGTAGTTGTAGTAGCAGTATGAGTACTAGTAGTAGTATTATTAGTGGCAGTAGAAGTTGTAATAGCATCATTAGTAGCAGTTGCCGGATTAGTAGTAGTTTGAGTAGAAGTAATAGTAGTAGTAGCAATAGCTGTAGTTTTGGTAGTAGTATTGGTAGTAGCAGTAGCAGTAGCAGTAGTAGTAGTCATAGTTGTAATAGTAGAAGATGTAGTAGAAGTAGTAGTAGTAGTAGTAGCAGGAGCAGCAGCAGTAGCAGCAGCAGCAGCAGCAGTAGTAGTAGTAGTAGCAGTAGTGGCAAGAGTAGTCTTAGTAGTAGTAGTAGTAGTAGTTATAGTAATAGTAGTAGTGGTAAAATTTGTAGCTGGAATAGTAGTAGTTGTAGTGGAAGTATTTGCAATAGTAGTAGTAGTTGCAGTAGTAGTAGTAGTAATAGTAGCAGAAATAGTATTAGTAGTAGGATTAGTAGTAATGGTAGAAGTAGTTGGAATAGTAGTAGTAGCTACAGCAGCAGGAGTAGTAGTAGTTGTAGTTGTAATATTAGCAGAAGTTGTAGTAGGTGTAGTAGTTGGAGTAGTAGTGGTAGTAGTAGTAGTAGTAGAAGTGGTAGTAGAAGTAGTAGTTGTAGTAGTAATAGTAGTAGTAGTTGTGATGGTAGTGGCAGTAGCATTAGCTGCAATAGTAGTAGTAGTAGCAGTAGTAGTAGTAATAGTAGTAATTGTAGCAGTAGTTGTTGTGGTAGTAGCGGGATTTGTAGTAGCAGTTGCGGTAGTAGAAGTTGTAGTCAACGTAGTAATAGCTATAGCAGTAGCCGTTGTTGCAACAATAGTAGTATTGGTAATAATATTGGTAGTAGTTGTTGTAGTAGTTGTAGAAGTAGTAGAAGGGTGAGAAGATGTAGTAATAGTAGTTGTAGTTGTTGCTGTTGTAGTAGAAGTAGTACTAGCAGTAGTATTTGTAGTCGTAGTAGAAGTTGGGATAGTAGTAGCAGCAGTAATAGTAGTGGTAGTTGGAGTTGTACCAGTAGTAGTAGTAGTTGCAACTGTAGCTATTGCAGTACTGGCAGTACCAATAGTAATAGTAGTAATAGTAGTAGTAATAGTAGTTGCCGTAGTAGCAGTAGTGGTAGTTTGAGTAGTAGTAGTAATAGTAATAGTAGTAGTTGCAGTAGTAGTAGCCGTAGTAGTGGTAGTAGTAGTAGTAGTAGAAATTATTGTACTAATAGTGGTGGTAGCATTAGTAGTAGTAGCTGTACTAACAATAGTAGCTATAGAAGAATTAGTAGTAGTAGCAATTTTTGTAGTAGTGGCAGTAGCAGAAGCAGCAGTAGTAGTAGGAGAAGTGGTACTAGTTGTTATTGTAGGAGAGGTGGTACTAGTAGCAGTAGTCGTAGTTATTGTTGTAGTACTAGTAGTAGCGGTAGTTCCAATAGTAGCAGTAGTAGCAGTAGTAACAGTAGTAGTAGAAGCATTAGTAGTTGCATTAGTTGTAATTGTAGTAGGAGCCATAGTAATAGTAGCTATAGTAGCAGTTATAGTAGTAGTTTTATTAGCAGTAGCAACAGTACAGTAGTACTAGTAGTAGTAGCAGTGCTAGTAGAAGTAGTAGCAATGTTATAGCAGTAGAAGTAGTTGTAGTAGTGGTAGAAGTAAGAGGAGTCATAGTAGTTGTAGTAGTGGTAGCAATAATAATAACAACAACAACAGTAGTAGTAGTAGTGGTAGTAGCAGCTGCAGCAGCAATAACAGCTTTAGTAGTATTACTCTTTAGAAGTAGTAATAGTATTAGTAGTCATAGTAGTAGTAGTAGTAGGAGTAGTAGTGGGAGTAGCAGTTGTTGTACTAGTAGTAGCAGCAGCAGTTGTAGTAATAGTAGCAAAAGTAATAGCAGTAGCACTAGTTCTTGCAGTAGCAGCTGTAGTAGTTGTAGTCGTAGGAGCAGTAGCTATTGTAGAAGTACTAATAGTTGTTGTAGTAGTCGTAGTAGAAGGAAAAGAAGTAGTAGTAGTAGTAGTAGTAATAGTAGTAGTAATAGCAATAGTAGTAGCAGTAGTAGTAGCAGCGGCAGCAGCAGCAACAATAGTAGTAACTGTTGTAGTAGTCACAACAGTAGTATAATAGTAGTAGTTGCAAGAGAAGTTGTTGCAGGAGAAGTTGAAGGAGTAGTAGTATTAGCAGCAGTGGCAGCAATTGTAGCAACAGCAGTCGTAGTAGTAGTTGTAGTAGTAGCAATCTCAGTATTAGTAGTAGTAATAGCCGGATTAGTAGCAACAACAGCAAACGCAGGAGCAGTAGTAGTAGCAATAGTAGTAGTAGTAGCAGTAACAGCTATAATAGTAGCAATAGTAGTAGCAGTAGCAGCAGCAGTGGTTGTAGTTGTTGGAGTAGAAGTAGCTGTAGTAGCAGTTGTAGTAGTAGTTGTTGTAGTAGTAGCCGCAGTAGTAGTAGTAGTAGTAGTAGTAGTAGTAGTCAAAGTAGTAGTAGTAGTCATGGTAGCAGTAGTAGTCGTAGTAGTTGTTGTAGCTGTAGTAGCAGCTATTGTACTAGTAGCAGTATCAGTAGTAGTAGTAGTAGTAGTAGTAGTAGTAGTAGTAGTAGTAGTAGTAGTAGTAGTAGTAGTAATAGTAGTAATAGTAGTGGTAGTAGTAGTAGTAGTAATAGTAGTCGTATCAGTAGTGGTGGTAATAGGATTAGTAATAAAAGCAAAAGTAGAAGTAGAAGTAGTAGGAGTCAGAGTAGTAATAGGAATAGGCGCCAGAGAAGGAGTAGTCGTCTGAGTAGAAGTAGCAGTAGTAGATGTACTAGTAGTAGTAGCAACTATAGTAGCAGCAATTGTAGTGGTAGTTGTAGTGGTAGCAACAACTACTTCTGCGAATGCCGCTACTACTACAACAACAACAACAACTGCCGCCGTTGCTGCTGCAGCTACTTCTACTGCTGCTGCTACTACCGCCGCTGCTATTGCTACTACTACTACTACGAATACCGCCACTACCACTACAACTACTACTCCAACGATTACTACTACTTCTACTAATACTACTACTTCTACTACTAATACTACAACAACTACAACAACAACAACAACAACCAGTACTAATACAACTACTATTACTACTACTACAACAACTATTACTACTATTTCTACTACTACTACTACTACTTGTATGGCTACAACTACTACTACTACTTCTTCTTCTACTACTACTACTACTATTACTACTACTTGTACTACTGCCACTACTATTACTCCATCTACAACTATTACTACTACTACTACTTCTACAACAACAACTGCTACTACTTCTACTACTACTATTACTACTATTACTATTACTTATACTACTACAACAACAACAATTGCTACTGCTAGTACAACTACGACGACTATTGCAACTTCTACTACTTCTACTACTACACCTACTACTACAGCTTCTCCTACTACAACTACGAATGCTTCTGCTACTAATACAATCTCTATTCCTAGTCCTAGTACTGTTACTACTACTAATCCTACTACTACAAATGCTAGTACAACTGCTACGACTACCCCTACAACTACTACTGCAGCTGCTACTTCCACTAGTACTCCTACAACAAATATTACTTCTACTATTTCTACTTTGGCCACTGCTACTTCGACTACTACTACTACCATAGCAGCTATTGCCCCTACTGCTATAGCTATTGCTACTCCTACTATTGCTTCTCCTAGAGCTACTACTACTACTACAACTATTGCTACTACTACTGCTAGAGCTACAGCTACTACTGCTGCTGCTGCTGCTGCTGCTACTACTACTTCTACTACTACTTTTACCACTACTAGTGCTACTTCTGCTACTATTGCTCCTACTACTATTGCTGCTCCTACTGTTACTACTACTACTACTACCACTACTGCTACTTCTGCTACTGGTACAACTGCTACAACAACTACTACTGCTACTATCGCCCCAGCTATTTCTACAGCAACCACTATTATTACCAACATTACCACTACGACTACTACTGCTACAAATAGTACTACTACTATTTCCACTACTCCTACTACTACTACTACTGTTGTTGCTGCCGTCGCCGTTGCTACTGATACTACTCCTCCTCCTCCTCCAACTGCTACGACTACCACTACTACCAGTACTACTACTACCACAACTTCTCCTACTACTACTATTGCTACTTCTACAGCAACTACTCTTACTACTGCTTCAACTACTATTCCTACTGCTGCGGCTACTACTATTGCAACTACCGCTACTACTACTACTACTACTACCACCCCTATTACTTCTACTACTACCACTACTACAACTACTGTTGCTGCTGATACTACTGCTACCATTGCTACCACTCGAACTAATCTTATGCCTGCTACCGCAACTACTGCAACTCCTATTACTACTATTACTACTACCACTACTGATATTACTACTAGTACTACTACTATTGCTACAACTACTACAACTTCTACTACTAAAGCTACTACTACTACAGCTACTACTACAGCTGCAACAACTACTACTGTTATTGCAACTACTATTACTTCTACTACTGCTACTACTGTTACTACTCCTCCTACTGCTGCTACTATTACTACTGCTACTACTACTATTTCTAATATTGCTAGTACAACAAGTAGTACTACTACTACTCTTGCCGCTGCTGCAAGTATAACTACAACAACTATTGTTGCTGCTACTATTGCTACTACTACTTTTACTACTACTACTACTGCTACTATTACTGATACCACCACTACTACAACTACTTTTACAACTACTATTGCAACTACTAATACTAGTACGACCACTACTACCAACTCCTAGTACTACAACTATTGCTACTACAACAACAACTACTGTTACTACTACACTTGCTAATACTACTACAACTACTGTTGCGGCAACTTCTGCTACTACCACTAGTACTGCCACTGTTGCTCCTACAACAACAACTACTGCTATTCCTACAACTAGTACAACTACTATTACAACCGTTACACATACTGCAATTACAACAACTACTACTACATATTCTACTACCACTAAAACTACTACTACTGCTGCTACTATTACTACAACCACAAATTCTACTACTACTCATATTACTTCACCTACTTCAACTACTACTGTAACTACTACTATTACCTCTCCAGCTACTACTACTACTACTGCTACTGCTACTACTAGTACTAATATTACAACTATTGCTACTACTACTATTGTTACTAAAACTGCTACTCCTACTACTACTACTGCTGCTGCTACAACTCCTGCTACACCTACTAAAACTACTACTATTACTACAGAAGCTCCTACTATTAGCACTAGTACTACTACTGTTACGCCTACTATGACTACTACTATTAAAACTACTATAAATACTACTACTGCTGTTACTATTGCTGTTGCTACTACTACAAATACTACTTCAGCTATTATGAGTACTACTGCGACCACTACTACTACTAATATTGCTACTGCTACTGCCACTACTCCTAGTACTATTGCTACTAATGCTTTCACAACTACTGCTTCTACTACTGCTACTCCTATTACTACTATTGCTACGAGTGTTACTGCTCCTACTACTACTATTACTATTACTACTACGACTGCTACTACTTCTACTCCTACTATTACTACTTCTACTACCAAAACAATTGCTACAACTACTATGACTACTCCTACTAATACTACTATTACTACTTCAACTATTACTACTAATACTACTACTACTACCACTACTACTGCCATTACTGCAACTACTACTACTACTACAATAACTACTATTACTACACTACTACCACAACTACTACTACTAATACTACTGCTACTCCAACGACTACTACTATTACTACAAATAATACTTCTACGGCGACAACTACTACTACTACTGCTACTCCCACTACTACTACTACTACAGCTACAACAACAACTTCTACCACTACTACTACTTCTACTACTACTACTACTCCGACTACTACTACTACTACTCCTACAGCTACCGCTACTGCTCCTACTGCTACAACTACTACCAGCACTACTACTACTACTCCTACAACAACAACTACTACTACAACACTTACTACTACTATAACTACTACTACTACTCCACCTACTATTAATACCACTACTGCTACTACTACTATTTCTTCTGTTGCTACAACTACTACTCCTCCTACGACCACTACAACTACTATTAGTACTACAACAAGTACTGCTACTACTACAACTGCTACAATAGAAATAGCTATCACAGATATTACTACAACTACTAGTACTACTCCACCAACAACTACAACTACTACTGCACCTATTAGTGCTACTACTACTATTACTACTAGAACTACTACTACCGCTACTACTATAACTACTAAAACTTCTCCAACTACTACTACTAGTACTCTTGCTGCTACTACTACTAGTGTTGCTACTACACCTACTTCAACTAATACAACTACAGCTATAGCTACTACTTCTAGTACTACTACTGCTACAACAACTAATACTATGCCTACTGCTACTACTACTACAACTACTGCTGCAACTGCTACTACTCCTCCTACTACCACAACAACTGCTACTGCTACTGCTACTACTACGACTACTACTATTGCTGTTGCTACTACTCCAACTACTATTTCTACTACTACCTCTACTACTGCTATTGCTGCTACTATTACTACACTACTACTACAACAATAATAACAACGACTACTACTACTCCTACAACTACAATGATTACTACAAATAACACTACTACTACTAATAGTACAACTACTAAAACTTATCGTACTACTACTACTACAACTACTACTATTACTATTGCTACTACTACCACTTCAACTACTACTACTACTACTGCAACCATTTCTACTGCAGCCACTACTCCTGTTGCAACTACTACTACTCCTACTCCTACTACTACTACGGCTACTACTTCTAATACTACTACTACAACAACCACGACTACAATACTTGCAACTGTTACAACAACAACAACAACAATTACTACTACTCCTACTACCACATCTATTACTATTGCTACTACTAGTACTACTACTAATACTAGTACTGCTACTACTACTACTACCATGACTACAACTACTACTACTATTGCTTCTACTACTACATCTACTACTACAACTGCTGCTACTATTACTACACTATTACAGCTACTACAACTAATAATTCTACTGCTACACCTACAACTAATACAATTACTACAAATAATATTATTACAACAACAACTACTACTACGACTACTAATACTCCTACTACGACTACTACCACTACTACTACAATAACTTCTTCCACCTCCACCACCACCACCACTACTACTACTTCTTCTTCTACTACTACTACTCCTGCTACTACTACTACAACTACTACCACTACTACTACAACAACAACAACAACTACTACTACTACGACTACAACTACTACTACTGCAACTACTGCTACTGCTACTGCTACTACTAACACTATTGCACTCCTACTACTACTACTACTGTTACTACTACTATTACAACAACAACTACTACTACTACAACTACTACTAGTACTACTACTAGTATGATTACTACTACTACTACCCCAACTACTACTATTTCTGCTACTACTACAACTATTACTACTACTACTACTAGTACGACTGCTAGTACTACTACTACTACTACTCCTACTACTATTACTTCTACTACTACTACTAGTACTACCGCTACTACTGCAACTACTAAAGCTTCACCTCCTCCTCCTACTACTACTCTTGCTACTACTACTACTATGACTAGTGCTCCTACTACTACTTCAACTATTACTACTACTACTACTACTGCTATAACTTCTAGTACTACTACTGCTACTACTACTACTACGCCTAATGCTACTACTACAACAACAATAACTACTACTACTACAAATACTACTACTACTAAAACTACTACTATGACAACGGCTATTATGGCTTCTATTACTACTCTAGCTACTACTCCTATTACTACTAGTAGTACTACCACTACTACTATGACTGCTGATGATGCTACAACAATAACAACAACAACTACCACTACTCCTCCTCCTACTACCACAATGACTAATATTGGTGCTACTACTGTGGCTACTACTTTTGCTGTTCTACTACTATTGCTGCTGCTGCTTCTGCAACTAATACTTCTACTATCTCTACTACTACTACGATTGCTACTGTTACTTCACTACTACTACAATGACTACTACTAATGCCACTACTTCTCCTACAACTACCACTATTACTATAGATAATACAACTATAGCTACTACTACAACTACTAAAACTTCTCCGACTACTACCAGTACTACTCTTGCTACTACTATTCCCACTACTACTACTTCAACTACTACTACGACTACTACGACCACAACTTCCACTACTACTACTGCTACGACTACTACGACTACTACTTCTACTACTCCTATTGATACTACTAGTACAGCTACTACTTTTACTACTACTACAACTACTTCTATTGCTATTACTACTACTTCTACTACTCTTACTACTTTTACTACTACTACTACTTCCCCTACTGATTCTACTACTACAACTATTGCTGCTACTTCTGCTACTGCTGGAACTCCTCCTACTACTACTGCCACTACCCCTACTACTATAGCTGCTACTACTAATACTACAACTACTGCAATAGCTACAACTTCTCCTACTACTATTACTACATCTACTACTACTAGTACTATAACTAATACTATATTTACTACTACTACTACTAGAATGACTAGTTTACTGCTACGACTACTACTAGTACTACTAGTACTCCTACTACTATTACTTCTACTATTATTACTACTATTGCAAATACTGCTACCACTACCTTGACCACTACAACTGCTACTAATACTACTACTACTACTACTACTACTACAGCTACTACTATTATGGCTACAAATACTACTACCACTACAACAACAACAACAACAACTACTACTATGGTTACAACTACTACTTCCACTACTATTACTTCCTCTTCTACTTTTACTGCTGTTACTAATATAGCTACTACTACTACTGCTGCTACTACCACTACTGCTACCAATAGTACTACTACTGCTGCTACTACGACAACTACTACTACTACTACTTCCACTACTTCGATTGCTACAACTGCTTCTACTGCTACTACAATTACTGCACCTACCACTACATGTGCTACTACTGCTACTAGTACTACAACAAATACTACTACTACAACAACTATGATAATTATTGTTGCATCTACTGCTATTACTGCTACTTCTACTACTACTACAGCAACAACTACTACTATAACAATGACTGCTACTATTAGTGCTACTAATACAATAACAAATGCTAATGCTATAACAACTACTACTTCTACTACCTCTCCTAAAATAATAATAACTACTACGACTACAACTTCTCCTATAACAACTACTAATACTACTACTACTAATGCCACAACTACTGCAAATGCTACTACTACTAGTACTACTGATGATGCTGCGGCAACTACTACTACTACTACTTTGGCTACGGCTACTACTACCGTTAATACTAGTTCTGCTACTACCATTACTAATACTACTACTAGTACTCTGACTACAACTACTGCTACTCTAACTAATATTGCTATTGCTACTCCTATAACTGCTACTACATGTACTACTAGTCTCACTTCTACTACTACAACTGTTACTTCTACAACTATTACAACTACTATAAATACTACTACCACTATTTTGAATGCTACTACTGCTACTACTACTGCTACTGCTGCTAATACGACTACTACTATGACTACTACGGCTACTACTACTACCGCCACTACTACAACTTCCTCTACTCCTTTTATTATTGATAATACCACTGCTGCTACAACTACTCTGACTCCAACTCATACTAATGCTGATACAACTACTACTATTGCTATGAGTATTACAACTACTACTTCTACTACTACAATACAACAACTACTACTACTTCTGCTACTACTACTTCTTCTACTACAACGGCTAGTCCTACTACTACTTTCACTTCTTCCACTACTATTACTACTACTACTACTTTGACTGCTACAACTGTTGCTATGTCTACTACAATTACTACAACAACTACTACTATATCTACTACTACTACTACTACTACTACTGTTGCTATAACAAATACTACTACTGCTATGACCACACCAATTACTATTGTTGCTACTTCTACTTTTGCTACTACTACTACTATGTCTACTACTACTACTACTATAATTACAACTACTACTACTAGTGCTACTAATACAACAACAAATACTACTACTATTATTACTACTACTACTACTACCTCTCCTATAGTAGTAGTAAAAGGAGTAGAAGTAGTAGTAGTAGAATCAATTATAGAAGTAGCTGTAGTAGTTGTTGTAGCAGTGGACAAACTAGCAGAAGTAGTAGAAGTAAAAGTAGTTATCATAATAGTAGTAGAGGTAGTAGTTATAGTAGTAGTAGTTATTGTACTAGTAGTAACAGTAGTAGCACTAATAATAGTAGTAGTAGTAGTAGTAGTAGTAGTAGTAGGAGGAGGAGGAGGAGGAGGAGTAGTAGTAGGAATAATTATAGGAGAAGTTGTAGCAGTAGGTGTAGTATTAGGAGTAACCATAGCAGTAGAAGTAGTATTAGCAGTAGTAGCAACAATTGTAGTGGTAGTAGCTGTCACAGCAGCAACAGCATTCACAGTAGCAGTAGTCATTGTAGCAAAAATAGTAGTTGTTGTAATCATAGAAGTAATAGCAGTAGTAGTAGTAGTAGCAGCAATATTAGTAGTAGGAGTAGTTGTAGTAGTAGCAACAGCAGTAGTAGTATCAATAGTAGTATTAATAATAGTAGTATTGTAATAGTGGTATTAGTTTAAGAAGTATTTGTGGTAGCAAAAGTAGTCATAGTAGTAGTAGGATTAGCAACAGCAGGAGTAGTAGTAGTTGTTATTGTAGTAATAGGAGCAGTAGTTGTAGTAGTTGTAGTAGTGGTAGTGGTAGTAGTAGTTGTAGTACTAGTACTAGTACTAGTAGTAATGGCGGCAATGGTGGTAGTACTAGTAGCAGCAGCAGTAGGAGGACGAAGAGGAGGAGGAGGAGTAGTAGTAGTAGTTGTAGTAGAAGTAGCAGTAGTTGTAGTAGTAGTAATAGTAGAAGTTGTTGTTGTTGCAGTAGTAGTAGTAGTGGTGGTAGTTGTAGCAGAAGTAGAGACAACAATAGTAGTTGCAGAAGTCATACAAGTAGTAGTAGTAGTAGTAGTAGAAGTGGAAGCAGTAGTTGTAATAGTCATAGTAGTAGTAGGAGTAGGAGTAGTATTAATAGTAGTAGTAGTAGAAGTAGTAGTAGTAGTAATAGTAGTGGTAGTAGTAATAGTTGTAGTGGTACTAATAGTAGTAGTACTTGTAGTAGTAGTAGTAACAGCAGTAGTAGTGTTAGTGATAATAGTAGTAGTAGTAGTAGTAATAGTAGCAGCAGCAGTAGCAGTAGTAGTAGTAGTAATAGTAGTAGTAGAAGTAGTAGTAGTAGTAGTAGTAGTAATAGTAGTAGTAGCAGCATTAGTGGTAGCAGTAGTAGTATCAATAGCAATACAAGTAGTAATAGTAGCAGCAGTAGCACTAGTAGTAGCTGTTGTAGCTGCAGTAGCACTAGTGGTAGTAGTAGCAATAGTAGTAGTAGCAGTGGCATCAGTAGTAGTAGTAGTAGTGCAATAGAAGTAGCAGTAGTAGCACTAATTGGAGCAGTAATAGTAGCAGCAAAAGTAATAATAGTAGTACTAGTAGTCGTAGTTGGTGTACTAGTAGGAGTAGCCATAATATTTGCAGTTGGTGAAGTTGTTACAGTTATAGTAGTAGTAGTAGGAGCAACAACAGCTGGAGCAACAGTAGCAGTAGTAGCAGAAGTAGTAGCAGTAGTAGTAGTTGCAATAGCAGTATAGTACGGGTAGCAGCACCAGTTGTAGTAGTAGTAATAGTAGTAGTAGGAGTAGTAGTAGTAGTAATGTTAGCAGCAGCAACAATAATAGTAGTAGTAGTAGAAGCCGTAGTAGCAGTAGCGATAGTAGTGGTAATAGTAATAGTAGTATTAGTAGCAGTCAAAATAGTAGAAACTATAATAGTGTTCGTAGCTATAGTAGTAGAGTGATCGTAGAAGCGACAATGCTTGTATTAGTAGTAGTTGTGGTGCCAATAGCAGTAGCTGTGGTAGGAACAGTAGTAGTAGTAATAGAAGCTAGAGCAATAGTAGTAGTTGTAGAAGTTGGAGCAGCAGCAGTAGTAGTGGTAATAGTAAAAGGAGTACGAGTAGCCATTGTGGTAATTGAAGTAGTAGAAGTAGGAGTTGTAGTTGTAGTAGTAGTCATAGTAGTTGTAGTAGCAGAAGTAGTAGTAGCTGTCATTTTTGTTGTAGTAGTTGTAGTAGTAGGAGTAGTAGTCTGGAGTAGTAATTGTTGTTGTAGTAGTTATTGTAGTAGTAGTAGGAGTAGTACTAGTAGTAGTTGTTGTATTTGTAGTAGTAGTAGGAGGAGGAGGAGCCCTAGTTGTAGTATTAGTTGTAGTCGAAGATGTAGTAGTTTTAGTACTAGTAGTAGCAATAATAGTGGCAGGTGTATTGGTTGAAGTAGGAGTAGTGTTAGTAGTAGTAGTAGTAGTAGAAGTGGTAGTAGCACTCGTAGTAGTAGAAGTATTAGTAGAAGCTGCAGTAGTAGTATGAGTTGCACTTGTATTAGTAGTGGTGGTAGTGGCTAAGTCATTGTAGAAGTTGTATTAGTAGTAGCCGTTCTAATAGTAGTAATAGTAGTGAAAGTCGAAGAAGGAGTAGTTGTAGTAGTAGAAGTAATAGTAGGAGGAGTAGTACCGGTAGTAGTAGCAGTAGTAGTAGCAGAAGTAGTTATAGTGTAGTAGTCATAGCATTAGTAGTTATAGTTGTTGCACTAGTCGGAGTAGCAACATCAACAACATTAGTAGTAGTAGTAGCTGAAGTAGTAGTGGCTGTAGTAGTAGTAGTCATCATAGCAATAGTAGCACGAGTAGCACTAGCAGTAGTTGTAGTAGTAGTTGTAGTAGCAGAAGTAGTAGTGGTAGTAGTAGTAGTAGTAGTAGTAGTAGTAGTAGTGGTAGTAGTAGTAGTACAAGTAACAGTAAGAGCGACATTAGTCGTGGCAGTAGTAGTAATAGTAGTAGTAGCGGCGGCGGCGGCGGCAGCAGTAGTAATACTAGTCGTAGAAATAGGAGTAGTAGTAGTAGTAATTGTACAAGGAGTGAAAGTGCTAGTATTAGTACCAGCAGCAGTAGTACTAGTAGTAGTAGTAGTAGCAGTAGTAGTAGTAGTAGCAGTGGTCGTAGTAGTAGTAGTAGTATTAGTACTAGTATTAATAGTAGTCGTAGTCGCGAGAGGAGTAGCAGTGGTAATAGTAGTAGTAACAGAAGTAGCAACAACAGAACCAGCAGTATTTCTAGTAGTAGGAATAGTAGTAGTAGTGGTACTTATAGTAGTAGTAGTGGCAGTTGTACTCGTAATAGAAGTAGTAGTAGTAGTAATAGCAGCAGCAACAGCAGTAGGAATAGTAAAAGTAGTAGTAGTACTGATAGTAGTAACAACAGTAATAGTAGTAGTAGCAGCAGTAGTAGAAGGTGTAGCAGTAGTAGTAGGAGTAGCAACAGTAATAGTAGTATGAGTAGTCATAGTAGTAGTAGGAGTAGTAATAGTAATAGTAGGAGTAGGAGTAGGAGTAGTAGTAGTAGTAGTATTTGTAGTGCAAATAGTACTAGTGGAAGTAGTAATAGTGGCAGCAGCAGTAGAAGTAGCAGCAACAACAACTGTAGCAGTAGTAGTAGTAGGTGTAGCAGTAGCAATAGTAGTAGAAAATGTAGTTACTGTAGCAGTACTAGTGGTAGTATTATTAATGGTAAAATAAGTAGTAGTAGTAGAAGTTGTAGGAGTTGTAATAGTTGTAGCAATAGTAGTACTAGCAATTGTAGAAGTAGTTGTTGCTATATTAGGAGTAGGAACAGTAGTAGCAGTAGTGTTGGAAGGATTAGTAGGTGTTGTAACAGTAGCAGCAATAGTAGTAGTAGCAAAAATAGTAATAGTTGTAGTAGTTCTAGCCGTAGTAGTAGAAGTCATAGCAATAGTAGTTATTTTAGCTGAAGTAGTAGTAGTAGTAGTAGTAGTAGCACTAGTAGTGGCAATAGTAGTAGTAGTAATCATAGTAGAATTAGGATCAGGAGCAGTAGTAGTAGTAGTAGTAGCAGTAGTAGCAGAAGCAGTAGTAGTACTAATGAAAGTTGTAGTAGTAATAGCAAAAGTATTAGGTGTGGTAGATGTAGCAATAGTAGAAGAGGAAGAAGAAGTAGTAGTAGTAGTAGCAGCAGTAGCAGTAGTTGGAGTAGTAGTGGTACTAATAGTAGTAGTGGTGGTTGTAGTAGTGCTAGTAATAATAGTAGTAGTAAGAGGAGTAGTAGTAGCAGTACTGGAAGGAGTAATAGTACAAGTAGTAGTGTTAGTGTTAGTAGTTGTAGTAGTAATAGTAGTGGTAGTAGTAATAGTACAAGTAGTAGTAATTGTAGTTGTAGTAGTAGTAGTATTAGTAGTTGTAGTAGTAATAGTAGTGGTAGTAGTAGTAGTGGTGGTGGTAGGAGCAGCAACAGTGGCAACCGTAGTAGTAGTAGTAGTAATAGTAGTAGTAGTTGAAGTCGTAGTAGTAGTAGTAGTAGGAGTATTAGTAGAAGTCGTGGTAGTACTAGTAGTAGTAGTAGTAGCTATTGTTATTGTCCGATTAGTAGTAGTAGTTATAGTAGTAGTAGTAGTAGTAGTAGTAGTAGTAGTAGCTATTGTTATTGTCCAATTAGTAGTAGGAGTAGTTATAGTAATAGTAGTAGTAGTAGTAGTAGTAGTTGTTGTACTAGTAATAGTAGTTGTTGTAGTAGCAGTTGTAGTAATAATAGTAGCTGCACTAGTAGTAATAGTGGGAGTAGGAGTAGGAATAGTAGTAGTGGTAGTCGTTGTTATTGTGGTAGTAGTAGTAGCAATAGCAGTAGTAGCAACAGTTGTAGTAGTAGAAATAGCAGTAGTAATAGTATTCATAGTAGTAATAGTTGTATTAGTAGTGGAAGAAGTAGCAGTTGTACTTGTAGTAATGTTGAAGTAGTCTTAGTCGTCGTAGTAGTAGTAGTAGTAGTAGTTGTTGTTGTTGTTATAGTTGTTGTTGTAGTAGTAGTAGTAGTAGTAGTTGTTGTTGTTATAGTTGTCGTAGTAGTAGTAGTAGTTGTTGTTGTTGTTGTTGTTGTAGTAGTAGTAGTACTAGTAGTAGCAATAGTAGTAGTAGCATCAGTAGCAGTGGTAGTATTAGTAATAGTAGTAGTAGTCTTAATAGTAGTAGTAGGAGTAGTTAGAGCAAAGTAGTAGTAGTAATAGTTGTAGCACTAGTAGTAGTTATTGTTGTAGTCTTGGTTGTAGTCGTAGGAATAGTAGTAGCAGAGTAGTAGTAGGAGGAGGAGTCGTTGTTGTTATTGTAGTAGTAGTGGTAGTAGAAGTAGTAGTCGCAGCAGCAGTAGTAGTGGTAGTTGTAGTAGTAGAAGTAATAGTAGTAGTAGGAGTAGTAGTAGGAATTGGAATAGCAATAGGAGTTGTAGTAGTCATAGTGGTAGTGGTGGTAGTGGTACGAGTAGTAGTCACAGTTGGAGTTGCATTAGGTGTAGTAGTAGCATTAGAAGTCATAGTAGTATACTATTAGTAGTAAGAGCAGCAGTTGTAGTAGTATAGCAGCAGCAAAAGCATAAGCAGCAGTAGTTATAGTAGTAGGAGTAGTAGTAGTTGTTGTTGTTGTAGCTGTAGCAGCAGTAGCAATAGTATTAGTAGTAGCAGCATCGGTAATAGTAGAATTAGTTGTAGTAGTAGCAGTTGTACTGATAATAGAAGTAGTAGTAGTTGTTGTAGCAACAGCAACAGTAGCTGTACTAGTAGTAGTGGTAGTAGTAAAAGGAGGACTAGTAGTTATAGTCATAACAGTAATAATCATACTAGTAGTAATTATAGTGGTAGTTGTAGTAGTAGTAGTAGGAGGAGTAGTTGTAGTTGCAGCAGTAGTATTTGTAGTAGTCAGAGTTGTAGTAGGGTTTGGTGTTGGAGAAGGAGTAGTAGTAGGAGTTATAGTTGTGGTAGTAGTACTAGTAGGAGTAGTCGTAATAGTAGTAGTTTGAGTAGGAGTAATAGTAGTAGTTGTAGTAGTGGCGGTAGTAGTAATAGTTGTATTAGTAGTAGTAGTAGGAGGAGGAGGAGGAGGAGTAGCAGTAGTAGTAGTTGTAGTAGTAGCAGTAGCAGTAGCAGTAGTAGCAGTAGCAGCAGCAGCAGCAGTAGCAGTAGTTATTGTTGTTGTTGTCATCGTAGTAGTAGTAGGAATAGGAGTACGGGTGGTACTAGAAGTAGTTGTTGTTGTTGTAATAGTTGTAGGTGTAGCAGTAGCAGCAATAGTAGTAGTAGTCATGGTAGGCACAGTAGAGGTAGTTGTAATAGCAATAGTAGTCGTAATTGTAGCAGTAGTTGTAGTTGTTATAGCAGTTGTAGTTGTTGTAGTTGAAGTAGTAGCAGTAGCAGTTGTAGTAGTAGTAGTAACAGTAGGAGTAGTAGCAATAGTTGTAGCAGCAATAGAAATAGAAATAGGAGTAGTAGCAATAAAAGTAGAAACAGCAAGAGTAGCAGTAATAGTAGTAATAGTACTAGTAGCATTTGTAGCAATAGTTGTTGTAGTAGTGGTGGTAGTAGTATTAGTAGAAGTAGCAGCAGCAGTAGTAGTCGAAGTAGGAGTAGTAGTAGGAGTAGGAGTTGGAATGGGAGTAGTAGTAGTAGTCGCAACAGCAGTAGTAGGAGTACTAGCTATAGTTGTACTAGTACTTGTAGTTGGATCTGTAATAGTTGTAGTAGTAGTTGTTGTAGTAGTAGTAGGTGTAGTAGTAGCTGTATTAGTAGTAAGAGTTTTAGGAGTAGTAGTAGTAGTTGGAGTTGTAGTTGGTGTTTGTTGTAGAAGTTGTAGAAGTAGTAGGTGTTTTAGGAGTGGTGGTAGGAGTAGCAGTAGTTGTGGGGGAGGTAGTAGCAGTAGTAGTAATAGTAGTAGTAGTAGTAGTAGTAGTAGTAGTAGTACTAGTAGTAGTAGTTGTTGTAGTAGGAGTAAAAGTAGTAGTAGTAGTAGCAGAAGTATGATTCGGAGTTGAGTAGTAGTAGTTTGAGTCAGAGTAGGAGACGTAGCAATAGGAGTAGTAGTTGTCGTTGTTGTTGTTATCGTAGTAGTAATAGTATTAGTAGTTATAGTAGTGGTTGTAGTAGAAGTATCAGGAGTAGGAATAGTAGTAGTTGTTGTGGTAGTAATAGTAGTAGTGGTAGGGGTAGTTGTAGTAGTAATTGCAGTAGTAGTAGGAGAAGCAGCAATTGTAGTAGTAGTAGCACTAGTAGTAGTAGGAGTTGTAGTAGTAGTAGTAGTAGTAAGAGTAGCAGTAGTAGAAGTGTTAGTAGTAGTAATAGCAGCCGTAGTAATTAGAGTAGCAGTAGCAGTAGTAGTAGCAATAATAGCAACAACAGTAGTAGTAGTAGGAGTGTTAGGAGTAGTAGTAGCAGTAGGACAAGTATTAGCAACAGTAGTAGTAATACTAGTAGTAGGAGTAGTAGCGGGAGTCGATGTTGTAGTAGTAGGAGTAGTAGTTGTAGTAATAGTAGTAGTAGTCGTATTAGCAGTAGCAACAACAACAACAGCAGTAGTAGTAGTAGTCGGAGTAGTAGGACTAATAGTAGTAGAAATAGTAGCAGTAGTACTACTTGTACTACAACGACTTTTACTACGACTACGACCAATAAACTGCTACTGATGCTACTTCTACTGCTGTTGCCGCTACTTCTACTACAACCACTACAATTGCTGCAACTACCGCTACTACTTTTAGGACAACCACTGATGCTACCACTGCTACTACCACTACTTCTACTGCTATTGCTACTGCTGCTACTTCTACTGCTATTGCTACTGCTGCTACTTCGTCTACTACAACTATTGCTACTCCTACTAATGCAGCTACTGCTACTACTCATGCAACTACTAGTACTACTTCTACACTATTACCACTACTACGATTTCTACTACTACTACTACTACTACTACACTATTACTACTACTACAATTGCTGCTACTATTGCTTTGACTGCTACTACTACCACTGCTATTACTATGGCTACTATTACTTCTGCTATCAATTCAATGAATGCTACTACTGCTACAGCTACAACTACTATTAATACTAGTACCACTACTACTAGTACAACTACTACTGTTACTACTACTTTCGCTACAACAACTACTACAGCTACAACTGCTACGACTGCTACTGCTACTAGGATGACCGCTACTGCTACAATATTACGAATATTGCTTCTACTGGTAGTTCTACTATAACAACTACTATTACCACTACTACTACTACTCCTACTACGGCAACAACTACTGCTAGTTCTACTACTACTACTACTCCTCCTACTACAACTACTACTGCTATTGCTACTACTACAATGACTATTACTACTGCTGCTACCACTGTTAGTACTGCTACCGCTACTACTACTACTATTACTGCTGCTACTACTGTCACTACCACTACTCCTACTGCTATTAATACTACTACAGCTCGTACTACTCCTCCTCCTCCTCCTACTACTACTACAAATACAACTACGACTACTTCTCCTACCACTAGTACTATTATTTTTGCTAATAATACTCCTGCTACTACTGCTACTACTGCTACTACTGCTTATACTACTGCCACTGGTCCTATTACTACCACTACTACTGCAACTCCTACTACTATAATTGCTACTACTACTACTACTACTACTACTAAACTGCTCCAACTACTGCACCTACTGCAACTACTACTATTGCTATTGCTACTACTACTACTACTACTACTACTACTACTAATGCTCATGCTACTACTACTACTACTCCAACTACTCCTACTACTACAACCACGACTACTGCTATTGATACCCCTACGATTACAGCTTCTACTAATACTCCCACTATTACTACTACTACTACTGATACAACTCCAACTACTACAAGTGCTACAAGTACCCCTACTGCCACTACTAATGTGACTACTACAGCTACTGCTACAAGTACGCGACTAGTATGGTTGTTGTTACTACTGTTGCTACTACTATCACTTCTACGGCTGCTACGACTAGTACTACTACTCCTTTATTGCAACAATAACTACTACTACTACTACCACTAATACTATTACTACTACTACTACTGCTGCAACTAACACAACTACTACCACTACTACTTTTTCTAATACTACTACTACTGCTATTACTACTACTATGACTACTACTACTACTACTACTACTAGTACTACTACTATTACTACTACTGCAACTACTACTACTACTTCTCCCACTACTACTACTAGTACAAAATCTACTATAGCTACTACTTCTTATACTTCTACTACTACTACAACTACTACTACCATGGCTAAAACACCTGCTACTGCTATTGCAATTACTACTACTTCTCCCGCTACTACTATTGCTACTACTAATATTAGTACTACTACTCGTACTTCTACTTCTACTCTTACTACAGCTACTATTACTGCTACTACAATAGCTACTACTGCTACTACTACTACGATAGCTACTACTATTACGATAGCTACTACTATTACGATAGCTACTACTGCTGCTGCTACTATTGCTACTACTGCTATAATTGCTACTACTACTACAACAAGGGCTACTACTATTACTACTAATTTTACTACTACTACTAAAACTACTACTAGTACTACTACTACTCCAACAACTACTACTATCACTACTACTACTACTACTACTACTACTACTACTACTACTACTACTACTCCTCCTCCTACTACTACTACTACTACTGCCACTCCTACTATTACTACTACAACTACTACGACTTTAGCTACCACTACTTCCCCTACTACTATTGCCACTGTTGCTACTATTAGTATTGCGACTGCTACTACTACCACAACTACTACCACTATAACTACTAGTACGGCTACTACTACCACTAGTACTACCACTACTACTACTACTACTTCTTCTTCTTCTTCGACTACTACTACTATCACTACTTCTGCTACTGCTATTGCTACTACAACTGCAACTACTACTCCTATTTCCACTCCTACTACTACTACTACTCTTGCTACTACTAGTACTATCCTACAACTAGTACTACACAACCACTACTACTACTACAGATACTCTACTACTACTGCTTCCATAGCTACTCCTACTACAACTACAATTGCTCCTACTATTACTAGTACTACTACCATAGCTCCTACTACTAGATACGCAACGAATGCTACCACTTCTCCTACTTCTACTACTACTCTCTACTAATGCTACTACCACAACAACTACTACTACTAGTATTGTGGCAACTACTATTGCTGTCACTACTACTAACACTTGTACCGCTACTACTTCTACAACTACTATGGCTGCTATGACTACTGCTACTACTACTACAAATACTACTACTACTACTAATATTACTACCCTGACTACTACTACTACTGCTAACACTGCAATGACTATTATTACTACTGGTATGACTACTTTTTCTACTACTACTACTACTTCTCTTACTACGACTACTTTTGTTACTATGGCTACTGCCATAGCTACTACTACTCTGACTTCTGCTATTGCTGCAACTACTACAGCTTCTACTGCTACCACTACAACCACTACAAATCCGGCTACTACTGCTAATACAAATACTACTATAACTTCTGCTACTGCTATGGCTTATACTACTTCCCCTACACCTACTACTACTACTCCTCCTCCTAATTCTATAACTACAGCAACCCCTGCTGCTACTCCTAACACTACTGCTACCCTCACTACTACTACTAATTCTATTACTAAAGCTTTAGTTGCTACCGCAACTACAACAACTACTACTCTTCCTATTATTTGTACTACAACTACTACTCCTACTACTGCTATTGCTACTACTACTGATAGTACTCCTACTAGTACTATTACTAATGCAGTTGCTACTACTCTTAATACAACAACAACTACTATGGCTACTACTGTTGCAACTACAACTACTACTTATGCAACTACTACCACTACTGCTACTGCTACTACTTCTACTACTAGTATGGCTGCTAGAACAACTACAACAACTACTACTATTGTTGCTGCTACTACTACTACAACAACTACTACTACTTCACCTAGTACTACTGCTACTCCTACTGAAACTACTTCTGCTACAACTAGGACTGCTACTACTATTATTACTATTACTACTACTACTACTACTGCTACTACTACTGCTACTACTATTGTTACTTCTATTAGGACAACTACCATAGGTACAATGGCCACTACAGCTACTACTGCTACCACTGCTTCAACTATTACTACAACTACTATTACTACTACTACTACTGCTACTTCTACTAGTGTTATAACTTGTACTGCTACTCCTACTACTACTACAACTACTACTCTATTGCAACTACTACTACTACTACTAGTACTACTACTAGTACAACAACAACAACTACTACTACTACTGCAACTACTACAACTGCTACTACTACTACTACTACTACCACCACTATTACTACTACTGCCATTGCCATCTTCTACTACTACAACTACTGCTACTACCAATGCTACAACCACTACCGTGACTTTAGCTACCACTATTACTACTACAACTACTACTTCTACTGCCCCAACTACTAAAACTACTACTACTAAAACTATTGCTACTACTACCATTCCTACTACTGCTACTATTACTACTATTGCTACTACAACTACTAAAACTACTGCTACTACTACAAATGTTAATGCGGCTACTGCTATTACTGCTACTGCTACTACTACTATCACTGCTATAATAACAGCAACAAATACTACTACTACTTCTACAACTACTTCCACTACTACGACTATTACTACTACTACTCTTGCTACTCCTACTGCTTCTATTACTACTACTACAACTGCTATTTATGCTACTACTACTCCTACTACTATTGCCATAGATACAACTACTATTGCTACTTCTCCTACAACTATGACTATTTCTACTACTACTATTGCTACAACTACTACTATTGGTACACCTACTACTACCACTACTACAATTGTTACTACATCTACTACTACTACTGCCACTACTGCCAATGCTACAACAACTACTGCTCCTACTACTAATACTACTACTTCTACTACAACTATTGTAACTGCTACTTTTACTACTTCAGCTACTACAACTAGTACTACTACAACTCCAGTGACTACAACAACTATTATTATTTTTACTAATGATACTCCTGCTGCTACTACTACCACCACTACTTCTTCAACCACTACTACAATTGGTACTCCTACTACTTCTGCTAGAAATACTGATCCAAATACTACCACTGCTACTACAACTCCTACTACTACTACTGTTGCTACTAATACTACTATAGCTCTTGCTACAACAACTACTACAACTACTGCTTCTATGACAACTACTACTTCTACTACTGCCACTATTACCACTACTACTACTGCTACTACTGCTAGTACTGCTATAGCTACTCCAACTACTACAACCACCACCACCACCACCACTACTACTATGATTACAAGTGTTACTATTATTGCTACTACAACTATAACTACTACCACTACTACTTCTATTACTACTACGGTTGCGAGAAGTATTACATCTGCTACTACCGTTGCAACTACTACTATTACTACTGCTACTATAACAACAGCAACAACAACTACTACTACTATTTCTATTGCTACTACTACTACTAATAACTACAACAACAACTACTACTGCTCCTAATACTCCAACTACAGTAACAACAACAATGATGATGACTACTTCTAATGCTGCTACTACTACTCCTCCTAATACTCCAAATATAATAACAACTACTACTACTAAAACTAGCATTACCTACAGTAGTAGTAGTACAAGCAATATCAGAAGTACCAATAGTAGTATTACTGGTAGTTGTAGCATTAGTTGCAGTAGTAGTAGCAGTAGTAACAGTAGTCATAGTAGTCATGGAAGTAGTTGCAACAGTAGTAGTAGTAGTAGTAGTAGTAGTAGTAGCAGTAGTTGTGGTAGTAGTAGTAGTAGTAACAATAGTAGCAGTAGAAGTAGTAGTAGTGCTAGTTGTAGTTGGAGTTGTAGTAGCAATAGTTGTAGTAGTACTAGCAGCAGTAGTAGTAGTAGTGGTAGTAGAGTCGATAGTAGTAGTAGTAGTTGTACTAGTAGTAGTATTAGTAGCTGTAGTAGTAGTAGTAGTAGTAGTAGTAGTAGTAGTAGTAGTAGTAGTAGTAGTAGTAGTAGTAGTAGTAGTAGTAGTAGTAGTAGTAGTAGTAGTAGTAGTAGTAGTAGTAGCAGCAGCAGCAGCATAATTAGAACCAAAAGTAATCACAAAAGTAGTAGTCATTGTAGTAGAAATAGTAGTAGCAGTCATAGTTGTAGTAGTAGTAGCAATACTAGTAGCAGTAGTTGTTATTGCAAAAGTAGTAGTAGCACTTGTTATAGTTGTAGTGGGAGTAGTTATTGCACTCACAGTTATGGTAGTTGTAGTATTTGTAGTTGTTGTAGTAGTTGTGGTAGTAGTAACAGTAGTTGTTGTAGCAACAATTGTAGCAGTAACTACAATAGTAGTAGGAGAAGAAGTAGATGGGGTAGTAGCTATAGTAGTTGTAGAAGAATTAGTTATGGTAGTTGTTTTACTAGCTGTAGTAGTAGTAGCAGCAACAGTAGTAGTATTGATAGGAGTAGTAGTAGTAGTAGCAGTAATACTTGAAGTAGCACTTGTAGGAGTAGAAGCACTAGGAGTAGTAGCTATAGTAGTTGTAGCAATTGTAGTAGTAGCAGTCACACATGTAGAAGTAGTTGTAGCAGCAGCAGCAGCAGCAATAGTAGTAGTAATAGTAGCATTAGTTGCAGTAGTAGTAGTTGCAGTAGAAGTACTAGTGGCAAAATCTATAGTGGCTATATCAGTAATAGCATAGTAGTAGTTGTTGTAGCACTACTAGTAGTAGTAGAAACCACACTAGGAATAGCCACAATAGTAGTAGCAGTAGTAGCAGTAGTAGTACTAGTAGTTGTAGGAGTTATAATAGTAGTAGCAGGAGTAGTAATAGTAGTAGGAGTTGTAGTATTATCAGTAATAGTAATTGGAAGAGTAAAAGTAGTAGTAGTAGAAGGAGTGGTGGTAGTTGTTCTAGTTGTTGTAGGAGTAGTATTAGTAGTAGTAGTAGTAGTAGTAGTAGTAGTAATAGAAATAGTAGTAGTAGAATTACTTGTGGTGGTGTTAGTAGTAGTAGTAGTAGCAATAATAATAGTAGCAGTGATAGTAATAGGAATTATAGTTGTAGTTGTAGTAGTAGTAGTAGTAGTGGTAGTAGTAGAAGTTATTATTGTAGTAGTATTTATAGTAGTAGTTCTAGTTGTTACAGTAGTTATAGCAGTAGCAGCAGTAGAAGTAGCAGTCACAGTAGTAGTAAAAGTAGTTGTAGCAATAGTAGTAGTAGTAGTAGTAACAGTAGCACTAACAGTAGTCTTAATAGTAGATGTTGTCGTATAAGTAGTGTTAGTAGTAGTAGTAGTAGTAGTAGTAGGAGGAGGAGGAGGAGGAGCAGTAATAGTAGTAGTAAAAATAGTGGCAGTAGAAGTAGTAGTAGTAGTAACTGTAGCCACAACAGCGGTAGTCGTAGTAGTAGTAGATTTAGTAGTGCTAGATGTAGTTGTAGTAGATGTAGGAGTAGTAGTAGTAGTAGTGGGGGAAGTTGAGTTGAAGCAAGAGTCGTTGTACTAGTAGTAGTTGTAGTTGATGTAGTAGTAGCAGTAGCAGGAGTAGTATGGAAGTGGTAGTAGTAGTTACAGTAGCAACAATAGTTGTGGAAGTAGTAGTAGTAGTTGTTGTTGTAGCAGTTGTAGCTATAGTAGCTATAGTAGCAGTAATCGCAGTAGTACTAGTTGTCATAGTAGATGTAGAAGTAGTTGAAGCCATTGTAGTTATGGTAGTAGTAGTAGTTGCAGACGAGGTAGTAGAAGTAGTAGTAGTAGTAGTAGTAGTAGTAGTAGTAGGAGAAGTAGTAGTAGCAGCAGCAGTAGTAGTGGTGGGAAAAGTAGTATTAGTAGTAGTAGAAGAAGTAGTAGGAGTAGCTATAATAATGGTAGTAATAGTAGCAGTAGTACCAGTGGTAGCAGTAGTCGTAATAGGAGAAGTGGTAGTAATAATAGTAGTACTAGTAGAAGTAGTAGTTGTTGTTGTTGTTGTAGTTGTAGTAGTTGTTGTTATAGTAGTAGTGATTATCGTAGTAGATGTAGTAGCAGTTGTTGTTGTAGTAGCAGTAGCTGTAGTTGTAGCAAGAGTAGCAATAGTAGCAGTAGAGGTAGTATTAGCAGTAGTAGTAATAGTAGTAGTAGCAGCAGTAGTAGTAGCTTTAGTAGTAGTAGTAGTAGTAGAAGTAGTAGTAGTAGTCATAGTAGAAGTTATTGTACTAGTAGTTTTAGTAGTAGCAGTGGTAGCGGTAGTAGAAGGAGTAATAATAGTAGTAATAATAGCAGTAGCAATAGTAAAAGTAGTAGGAGTAGCAATAGCTGCACCAGTTGTAGTAGAGAAGTAGTTGTAGTAGCAGTATTAGTTGCAGTAGAAGGAGTAATGGTCGTAGTTGTAGTACTAGTAGAAGAACAAGGAGGAGTATTAGTAGTAGTAGTAGAAGTAATTTTGGTAGTAGTAGTAGTAGAAGCAGTAATTTTGGTAGTAGTAGTAGTAGTAGTAGTCATTGTAGTAGTAGTAATAGCAGCAACAACCGCAATAGTAGTAGTATTAGAATTATAACTAGTAGCAACATTAGTAGTTGTAGTAGTAGAAATAGCAGTAGTAGCAATTATAGTATTAGTAGTAGCAACAACAATGGCAATAGTAGTAGTAGCTTTAGTAGCAATAGTAGCAGTAGGAGTAGCGGTAGCTGTAGTATTATTAGTAGCTATAGCTGAAGTATTAGCCGTAGTGGCTGCAGCAGCAGTAGCCGTAGTAGCTATAGTAACAGTTGTAGTAGTAGTTGTTGTTGTTGTAGTAGTATTAGTAGCAGCAGTACTATTAGTAGTAACTGCAATAGTAGTAACCATAGTCATTGTAGTTGTAACAGCAGTATTAGTAGTGGTGATACTAGCTGTAGCAGTAGTAGTAGTAGTAGGAGTAGTAGTAGTAGCAATAGTAGCGATTGTAAAAGTAGTAGTCGAAGTAATTGCAATAGCAATGTTAGTAGTAGTAGCAGCAATAGTAACCGTCATAGTAGCTGCAACAGCAATAGCAACAGTAGTAGCAATAGTAGTTGTTGCAATAGTAGTAGCAGCAGCAGTAGTAGTAGTTGTTGGAGTAGTAGTAGCAGTAGTAGCAATAGTAGAAGAAGTAGTAGTAGTAGCAGTTATTGTATTAGTCATGGTACTAGCAGTAATAGTTGTAGTAATAATAGAAGTAGCAGTAGTAGTAGGTGTAGTTGCAATAATCGTAGTTGTAGTAGTAGTAGTAGTGATAGTAGTAATAGCGGTATAACTAGTAATAGTAGCAATAGTAGTAGTAATAATAGTAGCAGTAATTGTAGCAGCAATACTAGTTGTAGTAAAAGGAGCAACAGCAGCAGCAGCTGCTGCAACAGGAGTAGTAGTAGCAGGAGCAGTTGTGGTAGCAGTAGGAGGAGTAGTAGTAGTAGAGGTAGTAGCAGTTGTAGTAGTAGTAGTAGCAGCAATAGTAGTAATAGTAGCAGTAGTAGTAGAAGTAGCAGGAATATTAGAAGTTGTTGTACTAAGAGTGTTAGTAGTAGTAGTAGTAGTAGTAGTAGTAGTAGAAGTAGTAGTAGTAATATTTGTATTAGTAGTTGTAATAGTAGTAGTATTAGTAGTAGTAGTAGGAGTACATGTTGCAGTAGGAGTGGTAGTGGTAGTAGCAGTAGCAGAAGCTTTATGAGTAGTAGTTGTAGTAGCAGTTGCAGAAGTTGTAGTAATAGTAGTAGTAGGTATAGTAGTTGTAGTTGTATTAGTAGTAGTATTCGTAGGAGTACTAGTAGTAAAATTAGTATTCGTAGGTATAGTAATAATAGTAGTAGTTATAGTAGTAGTAGTTGTTGTTGTAGTAGTAGTAGTCGTAGTAGTAGTAGTAGCAACAGTAGTAGTAGTAGTAGAAGTAGTAAAATTAGTATTAGTAGTTGTAATAGTAGTAGTAGTATTAGTAGTAGTAGTAGTAGTACAAGTTGCAGTAGGAGTAGTTGCAGCAACAGCAGAAGTAGTATTAGTAGTAGTAATAGTAGAAGTAGTAGTAGTAGTAGTCGTTGGAGTTGGGGCTAGAGTAGGAATAATAGTAGTAGTAGTAGTAGTAGTAGTAGTAGTAGTAGTAGTTCTTGTTGCAGTAGTTGTAGCAGGACTAGTAGTAGCAGTAGTATTAGTTATAGTAGTAATAGTAGTAGTAGTAGTTGTAGTAGTAGTAATGGTAGTAATAGTAGTAGTAGTAGTAGTAGCAGCAACAACAATAGCAGCAATAGTAGTAGTTGTAGTAGTGGTAGTAGTAGTAGTAGCACTAGTAGTAGTAATTATAGTAGTAGTAGTAGTAGTCAAAGTAGAAACAAAAGTAGGATTAGGAGTAGCTATGTTAGTAGTCATAGTAGTAGTAGTAATTGTAGTAGTAGTAGTTGTTGTTGTTGTTGTTGGAGTAGTTGCAGTAGTAATAGTAGTAAGAGTGGTAGGAGGTTTGGCTTGATAGGTCGACGCTTGCACTAGGTCTATCTTGTCATGCTACACGTCTCTATCTAATCAGACGTACCACATGTGCTGTAAAGTGAGTGTTCTTATGCGGTAGTCGCTAGAAAGGAGATTCGCACTAGTACCTCTCTACATATAGTCTTAGCTGTAAAGTAAAGACTACCACTGATAATCTTAGCTGTAAAGTAAAATAGACTACCACTGAGTGTGTGTGCTATCAACCTTATCCTAGCCAGATGTAAGCTCTTACGTATGTAAGCATTCTCAGCCTCTATATAAGGACCTCAACACTCCGCTGCAAGGCAAGAGTAGAACACTTAAGCCTTACTCGGAGGATTGTACATCGCTTCCAAGTTAATAAGAATCTGTGAGTTCTTCCATATCTCTCCTTATTTCTTATTGACCCTGCGCATACAGGTGTTGTGTTCTTTGTGCCATCTTTAGTAGTAGTAGTTGTTGCAGTTGTCATATTTGTAGTAGTAGTAGTAATAGTAGTTGCAACAATTGTTGTTATTGTAGCTGTAGTAGTAGCCATATTAGTAATAGTAAGAGTAATAGGAGTAGCAGTAGTAGTAGGAGTTGTAGTAGCAACAGTCGTAGTGGTAGTAGTAATATTAGTATTAATCGTAGTAGTAGTTGTTATTGTAGTATTAGCAGTAGTAAAATGAGTATTGATAGTTGTAGTAGTAGGAGTTGGAATAGGAGAAGTAATAGTCGTATTAGTAGTAGTAGGAGTTGTTGTAGCAGGAGTAGTTGCATTATTAGTAGTTTGAGTGAGAGTAAGAACAGTATTAGTTGTATCAGTAGTAGTAGTTGTTGTTGTTGTAGTTGTAATAGCACTAGTAATAATAGTAGGAGGAGTAGTAGTAGTACGAATTGTAGTGTGGTAGCAGTAGTAGTAGAGTAGTAGCAGTAGTAGTAGTAGTAGTAATAGTTGTAGTGGTAGTGTAGTAGTAGTAGTACTAGTATTCATAGTAGTTATAATTGTAGTGGTATGATTAGTAGTAGTAGTAGTTGGAGTAGTTAAACTAGTAGTTGTAGCGATAGTGGTATTACTAGTGGTAGTAATAGAAGTAGTTGTTGTAGTAGTAGTACTAGTAACAGTAATCATATTAGTAGTAGTAGTTGTCGTAGTAGTAGTTGTAGGAGTAGTAAGACTAGCAGTAGCAACAGCGGAGGTAGTAGCAATAGTTGTAGCAGTAGTAGTTGTAGAGTAATAGTACTAGCAGGAGTCGTAGTTGTAGGAGTAATAGTTGTAGTTGCAGTAGTAGTTGTAGTTGTTGCAGTAGTAGTAGTAATAGTAGTGGTAGTAGTAGTCGTGGTAGTAGTGGTAGTAGTAGTAGTAGTTGGATTGTTATGAGTAGTAGTAGTAGTAGGAGTAGTAGTACTAGCAAGAGTCGTAGTATAGCAGTAATATTATTAGTAGTAGCAGCAGCAGCAGCAGTAGTAGTAGAAATAGTAGTAGTAGTACTACTAGTAGTACTAGTAGTAGCAGTAGGTCCAGTCGTAGTAGTAGCAGGAGGAGTAGTAGTAGTAATATTACTAGTTCTTGTAGATTTGTAGAAGGAGTAGCAGCAATAGTTGTCGTAGTTGTTGTAGTGGTAATAGTAGCCATACTATTACTAGTAGCAGGAGTTGTAATTCTCGTATTCTCCGCAGTAGTAGCGTTAGTAGTAGTGGCAATAGTAGTAGTTGTACCTGAAGTAGTAGTTGCAGTAGTTGTAGTAGTAAGAGAAGTAGTAGTGGTTTTTATTGTGGTAAAAGTTGTAGTAGTTGTAGTAGTAATAGTAGTAGTTGCAGCAATAATTATAGTAATAGTAATAGTAGTAGCAGTAGAAGTAGTAGTTGCTGAGTTAGTAGTAGAAGTCGTAGCAGTAGTGGTAGTTGTCATTTCTGTAGTAGTAGCAGCAGTAGTAGCAGAAGCTATCGTACTAGTAGTAGCTGTAGTGGAAGTAGTAGCAGTAGTACCATAAGTAGTAGCAGAGGCCATTGTAACAGAAATAGTAGTTGTTGTTGTAATTGAAGCAGTAGCAGAGTAGTTGCAGTAGTAGTACCAGCGAGAGAAAAAGTTGTGGGAAAAGTAGTACTGGTAGTAGTAATAGTGGCAACAGAAGCAGCAGGAGTACTAGTACTAGTAGTAGTAGTAGTAGTTGTTGTTGTTGTTGTAGGAGTGGTTGTAGTACTTGCAGCAGCAGTAGTAATAGTAGTATTAATAGCCGCAGTGGTAGTAGCAGTAGTGGTTGTAGTAGTTCCAGTAGTAGTAGTAGTAGTAGCAGAAGTAGTAGTAGTATAAGTGCTAGCAACAGCAGTACTAGTACTAGCTGCAGTAGTCGTAATAGTAGTAGCAGCAACAATAGTAGTGGGTAGTAGTAGTAGTAGTAGTAGTAGTAGTAGTAGTAGTAGTAGTAGTAGTAGTAGTAGTAGTAGTAGTAGTAGTAGTAGTAGTAGTAGTAGTAGTAGTAGTGGTAGTAGTAGTGGTAGTAGTAGTAGTAGATGCAATTGTAGCAGTAGGAGTAGTCATTGTAGTACTAGTAGTAGTTGATATTGAATAGCAGTAGTAGAAGTCGTAGAAGTAGTAGTAGTAGTAGGAGTTGTTATAACAGCAGCAGCAGTAGTAGTAGCAGTAGTAGTAATAGTAGTTGTTGTAGTATTTGTACTACTAATAGAAGTTATAGTAGGAGTAGTACTAGTAGTAGTAATAGTATAGGTTGTAGTAGTTGTAGTAGTAGTTGTAGCAGTGGTAATAGTGTTAGTTATGGAATTAGTATTTGTAGTAGTAGTCAGAGCTACAGGAGTAGCAACATTATGGTAGTAGGTGCTGTTGTAGCTGTGGTATTTGTTGTTGCGGTGATACTAGCAAAAGTTGTAGTAGTAATAGTTGAAGGAGTTGTAGTTGGAGCTAGAGTAGTAGTAATAATAGTTTTAGTAGTGGCGGTAGGGGAAACAACAGTAATAGTAGTACTAGTGTTTGGAGGAGGAGTAGTCGTAATAGTAGTAGTAGTGGTTGTAGTTGTACTAGTAGTTGTTGTAGTTGTACTAGTAGTTGTTGTAGTAGTACTTGTATTAGTAGTAGCCCTAGTAGTAGTAGTAGTAGTCGGAGTAGGAGTAGCAGTAGTAATAGGAGTAGTAGTTGTAGCAGTAAGTGTAGTAGTAGTAGGATTAGTAGTAGTAGTTGTTGTTGTTATTATTGTAGTATTGGTTGTAGTAGCAGTAGTGGTAGCATTAGGAGTGGTAGTAGTGGCAATAGGAGTAGTAGTAGTTGTAGTAGTAGTAGTAATTATATTAGTGCTAGTAGTAGTAGTAGTAGTAGAAGTAGTAGTAGCAGTCAGAGTTGTAGTAGTAGTAGTAGTGGTAGTAGTACTAGTAGCTGTAGGAGTAGTAGTGGTAGGAGGAGTAGTAGTGGTTGTTGTTGTTGTAGTCACAGCAGTAGAAGTAGTAGTAGTTGGAGTAGTAGTAGTAACAGTAGTAATGGCAATAGTGGTAGTAGTAGTGCTCAGAGGAGGTGGAGTAGTAGCCGATATAGTAGTTGTAATAGTAGTAGTAATAGTGGTAGTAGTAGCAGCAACAGTAGGGGTAGCAGTCGCAGCAATACTAGCTGGAGCGGTACTAGAAGTAGGAGTAGCCATTGTAATAATAGTCATAGTAGTAGTTGCAGCAGTAGTAGTAGAAGTAGCAATAGTAGAAATAGTAATAATAGTAGAAGCAGAAGTTGTAGGGGTAGCTGTTTCTATAGTTGGATCAGCAATAGCAACAACAGTAGTAGCAGAAGCATAAGCAGCAGTAGTAGTAGTAGTAGCAAGAGCGGTAGAAGTAGTAGTAGCAACAATAGAAGTAACAGTAGTTATAGTTGTATTAGTAGTTATTGTTATTGCAGTAGTTGGAATTGTAGCAGTAGAGTTGTAATAATAGGTGGAGTAGCAGTAGCTATAGTCATTATAGTAGTAGGAATCACAGTAGTAGTAGGAGGAGTAGTAGGAGCAGTGCTTGTAGTTGTAGCAGTAGCTGTAGCAACAGTAGTAGTAGGAGTAGCAGTAGCAGTTGTAGTAGTAGTAGTAGCATTAGAGGTGGTAGAATTAGTAGTAGTAGTAGCTGGTGTAGTAGTGAAAGAACTTGCAGCAATAGCTGTAGTATTAGTTCTAGTAATAATAATAGTAGTAGTAGTAGTTGTTGTTGTAGTAATAGATGTAGCAACAGAAGGAGTACCAGTAGGGTTAGTTCTAGTAGTAATACTAGTAAAAGTAGTTGCAGTAGTAGTAGTACTACTACTAGTAGCAGAAGCCGCAGTAGTAGTAGTTATTGTAGTAGCAACAGTATTAGGAGAAGTTGTAAAAGAAGTAGTAGTAGTAGTAGAAGTTGTAGGAGTAGAAGTAGCCACAGCAGTAGATGTCATTGCAGCAAGAGTGGTAGTTGCAGCAGCAGCAGCAGCAGCAGTCATTATAGTAAGTGTAGAGCAATAATTGTAGTTGTAGTAGTTGTTGTTGTTGTCGTAGTAGCAATAGTAGTAATAGTAGCAGCAACAGTAGAAGTAGTAGTAGTAGCAGTAGTAGCAGTAGTAGTAGTAATAGTAGTAGCAATAGCAGTGTAGTCGTAGTAGTTGTCCTAGTTGAACTATAAGTAGTAGTAGCAGTAGTAATAGCAGCAGTACTAGTAGTAACAGTAGTAGAAGTAGTAGTAGTAGTAGTAGTAGTAGCAGCAGCAATAGTTGCAGTAGTAGCAGCAGTAGTAGTAGTAGTAGCGGCAGCAGCAGCAGCAGCAGCAGTAGTAGTTGTTGTTGTTATTGTAGAAGAAGTAGTTGTAGTAGTAGTGGTGGTAGTATGAGTACTAATAGTAGCAGTTGTAGAAGCTATTGCAGTAGTAACCGAAAGAGTAGTTGTAGTTCTTCTAGTATTGCTAGAAATTATTATTGTTGTCACAGTAGTAGTACTAGTTATAGTAGTAATAGTACATAGAGTAGTAGTAATATTATCAGTAAAAGTAGTAGTAGCAGTAGTAGTAGCAGTAGTAGTAGCAGTAGTAGAAGTTATGGTAGTAGCAGGACGGGTACTAATAGTAGTTGTTGTGGTTGTAGCTGTAGAAGCTGTAGTAGTAGTAGTGGTGGTAGTGGTAGTAGTAGTGGTAGTAGTTGTACTAGTAGTAGAAGTAGTAGCTGTTGTTGTAGAAGCAGTAGTAGTAGTACTAGACGTAGTAGCAGTAGTAATCGTAGTATGAGTTGAAGTAGTATTAGTAGCAAAAGTAGTAGTAGTAGTAGTAGGAGGAGGAGGAGGAGTTGTGGTATTAGTAGTAGGACAAGTTTTAGTAGTTGTAGTAGAAGCAGTTGTAGTAGTAGAAGTAGCACTAAGAGTAATACTTGAAGTAATTGCAGATGTAGTAGTAGTAGCAGTAGAAGCTTTAATAGCTGTTGTAGTAGTAGTACTAGTAGTATTTGTAGTAGCAGTCATAATAGTTGTAGCAGTAGTAGCAGTTACAGTGGTAGTAGGAGGAGGAGTAGTAGCAGTAGCAGTAGTTGTAGTAGTAGGTGTAGTAGTAGTTATAGTAGTAGAAGTTGTTGTAGGAGTAGGGGTTGTAGTAGTA
>RXID01021610.1:169078-211362 GCA_005019695.1 Trichopus zeylanicus subsp. travancoricus
ATAGCAACAGTAGTTGTTGTTGTAGTAGTCGTAGTAGCAGTAGTAGTAGATGTAGTAGTAGTAGTAGTAGTAACAATAGCAAAAGCAGCAGCAGTAGTAGTAGTGGTAGGAGGAGGTGGAGTTGTAGCCAGTATAGTAGTTATAATAGTAGTAGTAACAATAGTAATAGTAGCAGCAGCAATAGGTGTAGTAGTAGCAGTAATACTTGCTGGAGCAATACTAGAAATAGGAGTAGTCGTACTAATAATTATCATAGTAGCAGTCGCAGCAGTAGTTGTTGGAGTAGCAGTAGCAGAAATAGTAATAGTAGTAGAATTAGAGGTTGTAGGAGTAGCTGTTGCTGTAGTAGGAGCAGCAATAGTAGTAGCAGCAGCAGTAGTAGTAGTGGTGGTAATTGTTTTAGTAGTAGTAGTAGTGGTATTAGTAGTAATAGTAGTAGAAGTGGTAGTAATAGTAGTAGAAGCAGTAGTAGTAGTTGCAAAAGTAGTAGTAACAGTAGAAGTAATAGTAGTTATAGTTGTAGTAGTAGTTATTGTTATTGCAGTAGTCAAAATTATAGCTGTAGAGCTGTAATAGTAGGTGGTGTAGCAGTAGCTGTAGTCATTATAGTGGTAGGAATCGCAGTAGTAGGAGGAGGAGTAGTAGGAGTATAAGTAGCAATAGGAGCAGTGCTTGTAGTAGTAGCAGTAGGTGTAGCGGAAGTAGTAGGAGTAGCAGTATCAGTTGTAGTACTAGCAATAGCATTAGAGGTGGTAGAATTAGTAGTAGCAGTAGTAGGTGCAGTAGTAAAAGAAGTTGTAGCAATAATTATAGTATTAGTTCTAGTAATAATAGTAGTACTAGTTGTTATTGTTGTAATAATAGACGTAGCAATAGAAGGAGTAGCGGTAGAGTTAGTTCTAGTTGTAATACAAGTAGAAGTAGTCATAGTAGTAGTAGCAGCAGTTGTACTGGTAGTAGTGGTAGTAGTACGTTTAGTAGAAGCCATAGTAGTAGTGGTTGTAGCAGTACCAATAGTATTAGTAGAAGTTGTACAAGAAGTAGTAGTAGTAGTAGAAGCACCCACAGTAATAGTGGTAGTTGTAGCAGCAGCAACAATAGTAGTCGTTAAAGTAAGTGCAAAGCAATAATTGCAGTAGTAGTAGTTGTTGTAGTTGTAGTAGTGGTAGCAATAGTAGTAATAGTAGCAGCAGCAACACCAGTAGTAGTAGAAGTAGTAGTAGTAGTAGTACCAGTAGTAGCAGTAGTAGCAATAGTAGTAGTAATAGTAGTAGCAGTAGCAGTGTAGTCGTAGTATTTGTCCTATTTGAAGTAGTAGTAGCAGTAGTAGTAGTAATAGCAGCAGCAGCAGCAGCAGCAGTAGTAGTAGTTGTTGTTGTTATAGTTGTTGAAGTAGTAGTAGTAGTAGTATTAGTGATAGTATGAGTACTAATAGTAGTAGTTGTAGTAGCAGTTGTTGTAGTAATAGCAATAGTAGTTGTAGTACTTCTAGTACTGCTAGAAATAGTTATTGTTTTAGTAGTAGTAGTAGCAGTAGTTATAGTAGTAGCGAAGGTTAAAGACAAGGGAATGAACATTGTTTCCATTTTTATTGGCTTATGGGTTACTAACAAGCCTATTCTCTTTATTATTTATATGGGAAAATACTCACACGTCAAGTGTTTGACGAAAAGTTTTGACCTTCTATGTAATTTTAAGGTATCCTACATTAGCAGTATCTACATATGCTCTTATAAAATCCGGCTCCGACTCGGTATAGATTATAGACCGAAGCTTATGATGTATCTGTGCCGATGGCTTAATTGCCTTCCTGTAGCAGTGGTTAATACAATATTATTAGTAAAAGTAGTAGTAGACGTAGTTGTGGTAGTGGTGGTAGTGGTGGTAGTGGTGGTAGTAGTTCTACTAGTAAGTAGAAGTAGTAGCTATTGTAGTAGAAGTTGTAGTAGTAGTATTAGACGTAGTAGTAGTAGTAGTCGTAGTATGTGTCAAAGTAGTACTACTAGATATAGTAGTAATAGTAGTAGTTGTAGGAATAGTAGTATTAGTAGTAGGGTAAGTTTTAGTAGTTGTAGTAGAAGCAGTTGTAGTAGTTGAAGTAACAGTAATAGTAGTAATTAAAGTAATTGAAGTAGTAGTAGTATTAGAAGCTTTAATAGCCGTTGTTGTAGTGGTAGTAGTAGTATTAGTAGTATTTGTAGTAGCAGTTGTAGTGGTGGTGGTAGTAGTAGTAGTAGTAGTAGCAGCTATAGTAGTAGTAGTAGTAGTCATAGTGGTAGGTGTAGTCATAGTTGTAGTAATAGTTGCAGTAGTAGTTGTAGTAGTAGAAGTAGCAATAGGAGTAGGGGTGGTGGTAGTAGTAGTAGTAGTAGCAGCAGTAGTAGTAGTGGTGGTAGTAGTGGTTGTACGAGTAGTAGCAGTAGCTGTACTTGCAGTAGGAGAAGGAGTAGTAGTAGGAGTAGATGGTGTAGTAGTAGTAGTAGCGGTATATGTTGTGGTTGTAGCAATAGTAGTAGTAGTTGTGGTAGGAGTAGTAGGAGGAGGAGGAGGAGATGTAGTAGTAGTTGTAGTTGTAGCAGTAGTAGTATTCTTCGTAGTAATTGTAGTAGTTGTCGGAGTAGTAGTAGAATTAGTAGTAGTTGTTGTAGTAGTAGTATAGTAGCAGTAGTGGTACTAGTAGTATTAGTAGCAGTTGTAGTACTAGTAGTAGTAGTAGTAGTACTGGTATTGGTAATAGTTGTGGTAGAAGGAGGAGGAGGAGGAGTACTAGTAGTAGTAGTAGAAATAATAGTAGTAGTAGTAGTAGCAATAGTAGGAGTAGTAGTAGTTGTTGTAAGAGTAGCAATAGTAGTCGTAGTTGTAGCAGTAGTTGTAATTGTAGTCAGAGTAGTAGTGGTAGTAGTGGTCGTGGTGGTAGTAGTAGTAGTAGTTGTTGTTGTTGTTGTAGTAACAGTAGTAGTTTTAGCAACAATAATCGTTGTTGTTGTCAGTAGGAATAGTAGTAGTAGTTGTTGTAGTACTACTAATTGTAGCAGTTGTAGTAGTAGTTGTTGTTGTTGTAGTAGGAGTAGCAACAACAGTAGTAGCAACCACAGTAGTAGTAGTTATGGTTGTTGTTGTTGTTGTTGTAGTAGAAGTCAGAGCAGTAGCAATAGAAGTAGTAGTAGTGGTAATAGTAGCAGTAGCAGCAGCAGTAGTAGCAGTAGTAGTACTAATAATACCGACAATACTTGTAGTAGTAGCAGTAATAGTAGCAGTAGATGTAGTAGTTTTAATAGTACGAGTAGTTGTAGTAATTGTAGTAGAAGTAGTAGTAGTTGTAGTAGTCTTAGCAGTAGAAGTCGGATTAGTAATCTTAGTGGCAGTAGTAGAAGTTATGGTAGCATTAGTACTAGTAGCAATAGTAGAATTAGTAGCGGCCGAAATAGAAGTAGTAGTAGTAGAAGTCATAGTTGCCGTTGTGGAAGTAGTAGAAGTAGTAGAAGTAGTACTCATAGCTATAGCAATAGGAGTAGTAGTAGTAGAAGTAGTAGTAATATTACTAGTATTAGCAGTAACTATAGTAGTAGTAGTAGTTGTTGTAGTACTATTAGTAGTAGTATTAGAGCAGCAGTGGCAGTAGTAGTAGCAGCAGTAGTAGTAGTAAAAGTAGTAGTTGTGGCAACAGTGTAACAATAGTAGCAGTAGTAGTCGCAGTAGTAGCAATAGTCATCGTAATAGTTGTCGTAGTTGCAGTAGTAGTAGCAAAAGAAGTAGTTGCAGTAGTAGTAGTAGTAGTAGCGATAGTGGCGGTAGTAGCAATAGTGGTAGTAGGTGGGTGGAGGCGTGTCGGCGGAGAAGCTGGGGTGCGCTGGCTCACGAGGTGGATGAAGAGCTAGGAGAGGAAGAGGAAATTTTTGTTTGCTCACATGCTCGAGGGATGCTCTCTTCGTATGGAGCACCCTCCCTTTTATAGAAATAATCATACAAGCAGATAAGATAAGAAGACATCTTTTCTATGCACACTATTTTTACAAAGCAGACAAGATAAGGCATTTTATTTTATTTGCGCACACTCGAACAAGCAGATAAGATGAGATGACATCTTACCTGCACACTCAACAGATACAGGATCTGCTTCACAACGTATATGCCAGACATTTTGTGCAGCTGGCGCATCTGCATTATTGAGGGTAATGGCAGGCACGTGGATCCCTGCCAGCGGCTGTTAGGCACGGGCCACGTGAGGTCGGTCCGTTCCTGGGTGGAGGACGGGAGCGTCCGCTGGTATAGCCACGGCGTCGTCCGTCCAGGCTGGGGGAACTGGCCGTCGGTCAACTGGCGCAGGTACGACTGGAGCGTCCGGGGGAGGCACGTCGGATCCAGTCAGGATAGGGCTAGGACCGCAGCGGTTGGACGGACAGCAGCGATTGGACGGAGCTGTCCTAGGTCTCACCACGCTTCGCTCGCACTCTGATGTAAGTGGTGGCGCTGAGCGGTGGCGGCGAGAGCGGTGATGCCTTCATAGCGGAGCTGCGAGGCGCGGCTTTTTTGGCCGTCATTGTCAGGGTCGGTGCCGGTAGGGAGAGGCGGTGAACTGGCACGAACAGGGGTCGGGATAATCATTTGCCGGGCTGAAGGAGGAGGTATCCTCTGCAGAAAAGGAATCGGCCGAAGTGACCGGGCAGGTGCAGTCATCCTCGCCAGCGGAGGAAGGAGAGGAAGCATCCTCAGATGATGGAGAGGAGTAACGGTCCTCAGCGTCTGTTACTAGGTCAGCCGATGAGTCGGACGGGATAGAGTCGGTGTCGGTGTCGTACTCATCATAGACTGGAGAGCAGCAGCCAGCGTCAAGGATGGTCTCTTGACGGTCGTCGATGGTTTCGTCGAGAGGTTCGACGAGTTCTTCGTGTCGTGCGCCATGAGACGTTCGGCTCTGCAAATACTGCGCGTAGAAGGGACTCTGCTTAAATCGCGCGTAGTGATCCCAGTTAGCACTGAAAGAAGGCTGAAAATAAGAAGATGTTAGGGGCCGTCGTCTTCTTCAGTGGAGTATTCTTCCTTTGAAGCCTCGTGACCGTAATAATCATTGTAAGAGTGCCGATAGCTTTGTTGGGCCTGATAGCACTGGTCGTAGTAGTATTGTTGTGGAGTAGGCAGGTAGTAGGCCATGATATCTTCGTGGCTTGTTCAAGGACTCCGGTGCTTGCTTGAGCCGCTCAACCATAACAGTTTCCCAAGGCAGCCCCTTGCCGTCTTAGATGGTACTTCTGTTCCTGTAGGGAGGACTGATCACTGTTCACCGTCTTCTTCCTTCAAACAGCTACTAGACTGTGCCTTCTCACGAACAACTCACACAGCTTCCCTTAGCACAGGCGGGAACCAGTCTCTGATACCAGGTGGGTGCGGAAGCAAATAGCAGTCGTAGCAGTAGCAGTAGTGGCAGTTGAAGTTGTAGTAGTAGTAGTAGTAGTGGTTATATAGGTAGTAGAAGTAGGAGAAGTAGAAGTAGTAGTATTATTAGGAATAGTGGTAGAAGCAGCAGTTGCAGAAGTAGCCGCAATTGTAGTAGTAGTAGTAGTAGCAGTAGTTGTAGAAGTTATATTAGTAGGAGTAGTTGTACCAATAGTTGTAATAGTAAAAGTAGTAGCAGATGTTGCAATAGTAGTCGTAGCAGGAGTTGGTGTAATTGTATCATTCGTAGTAGCAATAGTTGTTGTTGTTATTAAAGTTGAAAGAATATAAGTAGGAGTAGTAGTAGCAGCTATAGTAGTAGTAGTAGTTGCCGTAGTAGCAGCAACATTAGTAGTAGTTGTTGTAGTAGTACCAGTAGTTGTAGTCATAGTAGCATTATTAGCAATAGTAGAATTAATAGTAGTAGTAGTAGTAGCACTAGTAGCAGTAGTAGCAGCAGTAGTAGGAGTAGTTGTGATAGTAGCAGTAGTAGTAGCAGTAGTTGCAATAATAGTAGTAATACTGTTAGTCGTAGTAGTAGTAGTAGTAGTATTAGCAGCAGCAGCAGCAGTAGCAGTAGTAGTAGCAACAGTAGTTGGAATAATAGTAGTAGTAGCAGTATTAGATGTTGTAGTAGTAATACCATTAGTAGTAGCAATAGTAGTAGTAGTTGTTGTAGTACTAGTAGTTGTAGTAGCTGTTTTCATAGTAGCAGCAGCTGTAGTAATAGTAATATTAGCAGCTGTAGTAGTAGTAGAAGCAGTTGCAATAATAATACTAGTAGTAGCAGTAGTAGTGTTAGTAGTAGCAGTATTAGTGGGAGTAGTAGTAGCAACAATAGCAGATGTAGTAGTACTACTAGTAGTAGTAGTCATAGTATTAGTAGTAGTATTACTGTTAGTAGTTGTAGTAGTTGTCATAGTACTAGGAGTAATAGCAATCGTAGCAGTAGTAGCAACAAAAATAGTAAGATCAGTAGGAGTGTTAGTAGCAGTAGAACAAGTTGTAGAAGTAGTAGCAATAGTAATATTACCTGAAGGAGGAGGAGTAGTAGTTGTAGTAGCAGTTGTAGCAATCATAGTACAAGTAGCAATAGTAGTAGTAGTAGTACTACAAGTAGTAGTAATAGTAGTAGTAGTTGTAGTAGTAGTTGTACCATTAGAAGTGGTAGAAGAAGTAATAGCAGTAGCTGTAGCAGCAGTAGTAGTCGCAGTTGCAGCAGAACTAGTAGTAGTACTATGAGTAGTAGTAACAATAGTAGGAGCAATAGTAGTAGCAGTAGTGGTAGCAGTAGGAGAAAGTAGTAGTAGTTGTTGTAGTTGTAGTAGTAGTCGTAGTAGCAGTAGTAGTAGTTGTTGTTGTTGTTGTAGTAGTAGTAGTAGTTGCAGTTGTAGCACTAGTTGTAGGAGTAGTAGTAGTAGTTACAGTAGTTGTAGTAGCAGTAAGAGTAGTTGTAGTAGTAGTTGTAATAGCTGCAGTTGTGGTAGCTAGAGTAGTAGTAGCCATAGTAGCATTAGTAGTAGCAACTGTAGTTGTTATTGAAGTAGCTGTAGTTTTAGTAGTAGTAGTAGTAGCAATAGTAGAAGTGGTAGAAATAGTAATCGCAATAGCAGAAGCAGTTATAGTAGTAGTAGTTTTAGTAGAAATTATGGTAGAAGCAGTAGAAGTAGTAGTAGCAGTAGCAGTAGCAATGGCAATCGAAGTATGAGTAGTAATAGTAGTAGGAGGAGTTGTAGTAGTAGTAGTGTTAGTAGCTATAGTTATAGTAGTATTAGTAGTAGGAGTAATAGAGTAGTAGCGGTTGTGGCCGTAGTAGGAGTAGTAGTACCATTGAAGTAGCAGTAGTAGTTGGAGGTGTTGTAGCTGCAGCAACAGTAGTAGTAGTCGTAGCTGTTGTATTAGTAGTAGACGTAGTAGTTGAAGTAGTAATAGTTATCGTAATAGTCATAGCAGTAGCAGCAGCAGTAAAAGTTGTTGTACTTGGAGTAGTAGAAGTGTTAGTAATAGTAGCAGCAGCAGCAGTAGTAGTAGCAGTAGCAACAACAACAGATGTAGTAAAAATAGTAGTAGTAGAAGCAGCAACAGTAGTAGTGTTAGTAGTAGTAGTAGTAGTAGTAGTAGAACCTGGAGTAATAGCAGCTCTTATAGTAGCAGCAGTAGTAGTAATAGTAGCAGTAGAAACATTAGGAGTAGTAGTAGTAGCAGCAGTAGTTGTAGTTGTAGTAGTAACAGTAGTAGTAGTTGTTATTGTGGTAGTAATAGCAATAGCAGTAGTAGATGTAGTGGTGATTCTAGCATTAGTGGTAGTAGAATGAGAAGTATTAGTAGTAGCAGTAGCCGTTGTAGTAGTCATAGTAGTAGCAGTGGTGGCAGTAGTTGTAGGAGTAGAATTAGTAGTAGTAGTCACAGTAGTAGTAGTTGTAGTAGGAGGAGTAGTAATGGCTGTAGTAGCAGCACTAGTCACTGCAGTAGTAGTAGTAGTAGTTGTTGTGTTACCAGCAGTAGAGGTAGTCGTTGTAGTAGTTGGAGAAGTAGCAGTAGTAGCAGAAGCCATAGTAGTAGTCGTAGTAGTAGGAGAAGCAGAAGTAGCGGTAGCAGTAGTAGCAGTAGCAGTAGCAGTAGTAGTAGTAGTAGTAGTAGTAATAGATGTCCTAAATGGAGTAGAAGCAGTAGCAGCGGCTGAAGTAGTAGTAGTAGTAGTGGCAGTAGTTGCTATATTGCTGCAGTTGCATCAGTTGCAGCAGTAGCTGGAGCAGTTGTAGCAGTAGTAGTAGCAGTAGTAGTCGTAGTAGCAATGGGAGTAGTTGTAGCGGTAGTAGTTGAAATAGCAATAGTAGTATTAGCATAAGTAGTAGTAGTGGCAGAAGCTATAGAATTAGTCGAAGTATTAGTTGTTGTTGTTGTTGTTGTTGTTGTATTAGTAGTAGTAGTTGTTGTTGTAGTAGTAGTAGTAGAAGTAGTAGAGTAAGAGTAGGAGTAGTAGTAGTAGTAGTAGTAGTAGTAGTAATAGTAGTAGTAGTAGTAGTTGTTGTTGTTGTTGTAGTTGTAATAGTAGTTGTTGTAGTAGTAGGAGTAGCAACAGAAGCAACAACATCAGGAGGAGAAGGAGGAGGAGTAGTAGTAGTAGAAGTAGCAGTAGTAGTAGCAGTAGCGGTTATACTAGCTGTAACATTAACGGTAGTAGCTGTAGCAACAGTGGTATTATTAGGAGTAGTAGTTGTCGTAGTAGAAGTAGTAGTTGTCGTAGTAGTAGTAGTAGTCATAGTAATATTAGTAGTACTAGTAGTAGTAGTAGTAGTAGTAGTAGTAGTAGTAGTAGTAGTAGTAGTAGTAGTAGTAGTAGTAGCAGCGGCAGCAGCAATAGTGGTAGTAGCAGTAGTGATAGAAGTAGTATTAGCAGTAGTAGTCGTAGTACTAGTAGGAGTAGTAGCAGTAGATGTAATAGTGGCAGTAGTAGTACTAGTAGTAGCTGTAGTAGCAGTAGTGGTAGTAGTAATAGAAGTAATAGTAGTTGTGGGAGTTGTAGTTGTTGTAGTTTTAGCAGAAGTAGCAGAAGTAGCAACAGTAGTCATAGTTTGTAATAGTAGTTGTAGTAGCAGCAGTAGCAATAGCAGCAACAGTTGTACAAGTAGCTGTAATACTTGATGTAGTAGTTGTAGTAGCAGTAGTTGTAGCAGTCTAAGTAGTGGTAGGAGTAATAACAATAGTAGCCGTAGTTGCAGTAGCAGTAGTAGTTGAAGTTGTAGCAGTAGTAACAACAATCGTAGTAGTAGTAGTAGTAGTAGTAACAGTAGTAGAAGTGCAGTAGAAGTAGTAGTAGTAGTTATAGTAGCAGTAGTAGAAGTAGTTGTTGTAATACTAGTAGCAGCAGTAGTATTAGTTGGAGAGTAGTAGTAGTAGGAGCAATAGTAGTAGTAGTAATAGTAGTTGTTGGATAAGAAGTAGTAGTAGTAGTAGTTAATTTTTTTAAAAGAGAGGTAGTAATAGTAGTAGCAGTAGCAGTAGTATTTGTTGTTGTGTTAGTTGCACTAGTAGTAGCAGTAGTTGTAATAGTAGTAGTTGTAGTAGTAGTCGTAGTAGTTGCAGTTGCAATTGTAGAAGTAGCACCGACAATAATTGTAGTAGAGGTAGTAGAGGTAGTATTTGTCGTAGCAACAGTAGTAGTAGTTGTAGTAGATATAGTAATAGTTGTAGTAATAATTGCAAAAGTTGTAGAAGCAGTTGTAGCTGTTGAAGATGTTGTAGCAGTAGTAGCAGTAGCAGCCCTTGTGGGAATAGTAGTTGTAGTAGAAGTAGTAGTAGTAATAGCAGTAGAAGAAGTGGAAGTAGTAGTTGTGCTAGTAGTAGTAGTAGAAGACATAATGATAGTTGAAGTGGTAGTTGTTATTGTGTTGTAGTAGTAGTACTAGTAGCAGCAGTATTTGTTGGAGTCAGAGTAGCAGTAGTAGTAGTAGTCATAATAGCAGTACTATCAATGGTTGTAGTAGTAGTAGCAGTAGCAGTAGTAATAGTAATGGTAATTGTAGTAGCAGTAGTAGCAGTACTAGTAGTCGAAGTAGCGGTAGAAGTATTTGCAATAGTAGTAATAGTCATAGAAGTAATAGTAGTAGTTGTAGTTATACTAGTGGAACTTGTAGCAAGAATACTAGTAGTAGTAGTAGCAGTAGTAGTATTAGTTGGAGTAGCTGTAGTTGTAGTCAGAGTAGAAGTACCAGTAGTAATGGTTGAAGGAGAAGTAGTAGTAATGGCAGTATTAGTCGTTGTCATAGTAGTAGTAGTAGCAGCAACCACAGTAGTAGTAATAGTAGTAGTAGCATTTGAAGTAGTTGTAGCATTACTAATAGTAGTATTAGTTGTAGTAGTAGTTGTAGGAGAAGTTGTAGTTGCAGTTGTTATTTTTGTTGTAGGATAGGTAGTAGTAGTAGTAGCATGAGAATTTTTTGTTCTATTGTTAGCACGAATAGTAGCAGAAGTCGTAGTAGTAGTAGTGATAGAAGTAGTCATAGTAGTGGCAGTAGTAGTACTTGCAGTAGCAGCAACAATAATTATCATAGTTGTAGCAATAGTAGTATTTTTTGGAGTGATAATAGCAGTAGTAGCAGAAGTAGTAGATGTACTAGTAGTTGTAGTAGTAATTGCAATTGAAGTAGCAGTCAAAGTAGTGGTAGCAGTAGTAGTAGTAGCAGCCTTAGTGGCAGTAGCAGTAGTAGTAGATGTCGTAGTAGTAGTAATAGTAGTAGAGCTAGTAGAATTAGTAGCAGTACACATAGTCACAGAAGTACAAGTAGTAGTCATTGTCGTAGTAATAGTAGTAGCAGTAATAGTTATACTACTAGTAGTTGTAGTAGCAGTAGTAGTAGTGGCGACAGTAGTAGCAGTACTAAAAGTAGAAGAGGAAGTAGTAGTAGTGGCAGTAGTAGTAGTAATCGTAGCAATAGTAGTCGATGTTGTTGTATTAATAGCCATAATTATAGTGGCAGTAGTAACAGTAGTAGCAGTTGAGGTAGTGGTAGCGGTATTTGCTATTGTAGTAAGAGTTATAGAAGTAATAGTGGTCGTAGTAGTAGTAGTACGACTAGGAGCCACTGTAGTAATACTAGTCGTAGCAGTAGTAGTAGTGCTAGTAGTAGTAGCAGAAGATGTAATAATAGTTGAAGTGGTAGTTGTTGTTGTGTTATAGAAGTAGTAGTAGCAGCAGCAGTATTTTTTGGAGTCGGAGTAGCAGTAGTAGCAGTAGTCGTAATAGCAGTACTGTCACTGGTTGTAGTAGAAGTAGCAGTAGTAGTAGTAATAGTAGTGGTAATTGTAGTCGCAGTAGTAGCAGTCGAAGTAATGGTAGAAGTATTTGCAATAGTAGTAATAGTCATAGAAGTAATAGTAGTAGAAGTTGTAGCAAGAATACTAGTAGTAGTGGTAGCAGTAGTAGTATTAGTTGGAGTTGCAGTAGTTGTAGTCGGAGTAGTAGTACCAGTAGTAATGGTTGAAGGAGAAGTAGTAGTAATGGCAGTAGTAGTCGTTGCCGTAGTAGTAGTAGTAGCAGCAGCCGCAGTAGTAGTAATAGTAGTAGTAGCATTTGAAGTAGTTGTAGCATTACTAGTATTAGTATTAGTTGTAGTAGTAGTTGTAGGAGAAGTTGTAGTTGCAGTTGTTATTATTGTTGTAGGATAGGTAGTAGTAGTAGTAGCATGAGTATTTTTTGTTCTATTATTAGCACTAATAGTAGCAGAAGTCGTAGTAGTAATAGTGGTAGAAGTAGTCATAGTAGTGGCAGTAGTAGTACTTGCAGTAGCAGCAACAATAATTATCATAGTTGTAGCATCAATAGTATCTGTTGGAGCGATAATAGTAGTAGTCGCAGAAGTCGTAGACGTACAAGTAGTTGTAGTAGTAATTGGAATAGCGGTAGCTGTAGTTGTAGCAGTCAAAGTAGTGGTAGTAGTAGTAGTAGTAGCAGCCGTAGTGGCAGTAGTAGTAGTAGATGAAGAATAAGAAGAAGTTGTGGTAGTAGATGTCGTAGTAGTAGTAATAGTAGTTGAGGCAGTAGAATTAGTAGTAGCACTAGTAGTAGTAGTGCACATAGTAACAGTAGTACAAGTAGTAGTTGTTGTCGTAGTAATAGTAGTAGCAGTAATAGTTATACTAGTAGTAGTTGTAGCGGTAGTTGCAGCAGTTGTAGTAATTGGAGTAGTAGTAGTAGTAGTGGCGACAGTAGTAGCAGTGCTAAAAGTAGAAGTGGAAGTAGTAGTAGTGGCAGTTGTAGTAGTAGTCGATGTTGTTGTATTAATAGCAATAATTGTAGTAGCAGTAGTAACAGTAGTAGCAGTCAAGGTAGTGGTAGCAGTATTTGCTGTTGTAGTAATAGTTATAGAAGTAATAGTGGTCGTAGTAGTAGTAGTACTACTAGGAGCCATTGTAGTAATACTAGTCATAGCAGTAGTAGTAGTGCTAGTAGTAGTAGAAGAAGATGTAATAATAGTTGAAGTGGTAGTTGTTGTTGTGTTGTAGTGGTAGTAGTAGCAGCAGCAGTATTTGTTGGAGTCAGAGTAGCATTAGTCGTAATCGCAGTACTCTCAATGGTTGTAGTAGTAGTAGCAGCAGTAGAAGTAATAGTAGCAGTAATTGTAGTAGCATTAGTAGTAATAGTAGCAGTAATTGTAGTAGCAGTAGTAGTAGTAGTAGCAGTCGAAGTAGGGTTAGAAGTATTTGCAATAGTAGTAATAGTCATAGAAGTAATAGTAGTAGTTGTAGTTATAGTAGTAAAAGTTGTAGCAAGAATACTAGTAGTGGTAGTAGCAGTAGTAGTATTAGTTGGAGTAGCAGTAGTTGTAGTCGGAGTAGTAGTACCAGTAGTAATGGTTGAAGGAGAAGTAGTAGTAATGGCAGTAGTAGTTGTTGTCATAATAGTAGTAGTAGCAGCAGCCGCAGTAGTAGTAAGAGTAGTAGTAGCATTTGAAGTAGTTGTAGCATTACTAGTAGTAGTATTAGCTGTAGTAGTAGTTGTAGGAGAAGTTGTAGTTGTAGTTGTTATTGTTGTTGTAGGATAGGTAGTAGTAGTAGTAGCATGAGTATTTTTTGTTCTATTATTAGCACTAATAGTAGCAGAAGTCGTAGTAGTAGCAATGGTAGAAGTAGTCATAGTAGTGGCAGTTGTAGTACTTGCAGTAGCAGCAACAATAATTATCATAGTTGTAGCAGTAGTAGTATTTGTTGCAGCGATAATAGCAGTATAGCGGAAGTAGTAGATGTACTAGTAGTTGTAGTAGTAATTGTAATAGCGGTAGCAGCAGTTGTAGCAATCAAAGTAGTGCTAGCAGTAGTAGTTGTAGCAGCCGTAGTAGCAGTTGTAGAAGTAGTAGTAGTAGTACAAGAAGTTGTGGTAATAGATGTCATAGTAGTAGTAGTAGTAGTAGAGCTAGTAGAATTAGTAGTAGCACTAGTAGTAGTAGTACACATAGTAATAGTAGTACGAGTAGTAGTCGTTGTCGTAGTAATAGTAGTAGCAGTAATAGTTATGCTCGTAGTAGTTGTAGCGGTAGTTGCAGCAGTTGTAGTAGTTGGAGTAGTTGTAGTAGAAGTGGCGACAGTAGTAGCAGTACTAAAAGTAGAAGAGGAAGTTGTAGTAGTGGCAGTAGTAGTAGTAGTCAATGTTGTTGTATTAATAGCCATAATTGTAGCAGCTTTAGTAATAGTAGTAGCAGTCGAGGTAGTGGTAGCAGTATTTGCTGTTTTAGTAATAGTTATAGATGTAATAGTGGTCGTAGTAGTGGTAGTGATACTAGGAGCCATTGTAGTAATGCTAGTCGTAGCAGTAGTAGTAGTGCTAGTAGTAGTAGTAGACGATGTAATAATAGTTGAAGTGGTAGTTGTTGTTGTGTTGTAGTAGTAGTAGTAGCAGCAGCAGTATTTGTTGGAGTCAGTGTAGCAGTAGTCGTAATAGCAGTACTATCAGTGGTTGTAGTAGTAGTAGTAGTAGTAGTAATAGTAGTGGTAATTGTAGTAGCAGTAGTAGCAGTAGTAGCTGTCGAAGTAGTGGTAGAAGTATTTGCAATAGGAGTAATAGTCATAGAAGTAATAGTAGTAGTTGTAGTTATAGTAGTGGAAGTTATAGCAAGAATACTAGTAGTAGTAGTAGCGATAGTAGTATTAGTTGGAGTAGCAGTATTTGTAGTCGGAGTAGTAGTACCAGTAGTAATGGTTGAAGGAGAAGTAGTAGTAATGGCAGTAGTAGTCATTGTAGTAGTAGTAGTAGCAGCAGCAACAGCCGCAGTAGTAGTAATAGTAGTAGTAGCATTTGAGTAGTTGTAGGAGAAGTTGTAGTTGCAGTTGTTATTCTTGTTGTAGGATAGGTAGTAGTAGTAGTAGCATGAGTATTTTTTTTGTTCTATTATTAGCACTAATAGTAGCAGAAGTCGTAGTAGTAGTAGTGGTAGAAGTAGTCATAGTAGTGGCAATGGTAGTACTTGTAGTAGCAGCAACAATAATCATCATAGTTGTAGCAGTAGTAGTATTTGTTGGAGCGATAATAGCAGGAGTACTAGAAGTGGTAGATGTACTAGTAGTTGTAGTAGTAATTGCACTACCGGTAGTAGCAGTTCTAGTAGTCAAAATAGTGGTAGCAGTACTCGTCATAGCAGCCGTAGTGGCAGTAGTAGTAGTTGTAGTTGTAGTAGTAGATGTCGTAGTAGTAGTAATAGTAGTAAAGCTAGTAGAATTAGAAGTAGCACTAGTAGTAGTAGTACACATAGTAACCGTAGTACAATTAGTAGTTGTTGTTGTAGTAATAGTAGTAGCAGTAATAGTTACACTAGTAGTAGCTGTAGCGGTAGTTGCAGAAGTTGTAGTAGTTGGAGTAGTAGTAGCAGTACTAAAAGTAGAAGAGGAAGTTGTAGTAGTGGCAGTCGTAGTAGTAGTCGATGTTATTGTATTAATAGCCATAATGGTAGTAGCAACAGTAACAGTAGTAGCAGTCGAGGAAGTGGTAGCAGTATTTGCTGTTGTAGTAATAATTATAGAAGTAATAGTGGTCGTAGTAGTAGTAGTACTACTAGGAGCCATTGTAGTAATACTAGTCGTAGCTGTAGTAGTAGTGCTAGTAGTAGTAGTAGAAGATGTAATAATAGTTGAGGTGGTAGTTGTTGTTGTGTCGTACTAGTAGTAGTAGCAATAGCAGTGTTTGTTGGAGTCAGAGTAGTAATAGTCGTAATCGCAGTACTATCAGTGGTTGTAGTAGTAGTAGCAATAGTAGTAGCAATAGTAGTGGTAATTGTAGTAGCAGTAGTAGCAGTCGAAGTAGTGGTAGAAGTATTTGCAATAGTTATAATAGTCATAGAAGTAATAGTAGTAGTTGTAGTTATAGTAGTAGAAGTTGTAGCAAGAATACTAGTAGTATAGTAGCAGTAGTAGTATTAGTTGGAGTAGCAGTAGTTGTAGTCGGAGTAGTAGTAGTAGTAGTAATGGTTGAAGGAGAAGTAGTAGTAATGGCAGTAGTAGTCATTGTCGTAGTAGTAGTAGTAGTAGCAGCAGCTGTAGTAGTAGTAATAGTAGTAGTAGCATTTGAAGTAGTTGTAGCATTAATAGTAGTACTATTAGTTGTAGTAGTAGTAGTAGGAGAAGTTGTAGTTGCAGTTGTTATTATTGTTGTAGGATAGGTAGTAGTAGTAGTAGCATGAGTATTTTTTGTTCTATTATTAGCACTAATAGCAGCAGAAGTCGTAGTAGTAGGAGTGGTAGAAGTAGTCATAGTAGTGGTAGTAGTAGCACTTGCAGTAGCAGCAACAATAATTATCATAGTTGTAGCAGTTGTAGTATTTGTTGGAGCGATAATAGCAGTAGTAGCAGTAGTAGTAGATGTTCTAGTAGTTGTAGTAGTAATTGCAATTGCGGTAGCAGCAGTTTTAGCAGTCAAAGTAGTGCTAGCAGTAGTAGTAGTAGCAGCCGTAGTGGCATTGGTGGTAGTAGTAGTAGTAGTAGTAGAAGAAGAAGAAGTTGTAGCAGTAGATGTCGCAGTAGTAGTAATAGTAGTAGAGCTAGAAGAATTAGTAGTAGCACTAGTAGTAGTAGCACACATAGTAACAGTAGTATGAGTAGTAGTCGTTGTCGTAGTAATTGTTGTAGCTGTAATAGTTATACTAGTAGTAGTTGTAGCAGTAGTTGCAGCAGTTGTAGTATTTGGAGTAGCATTAGTAGTAGTGGCGACAGTAGTTACAGTACTAAAACTAGAAGAGGAAGTAGTAGTAGTGGCACTAGTAGTAGTAATCATAGTAGTAGTAGCCGATGTTGTTGTATTAATAGCCATAATTGTAGTAGCAGTGGTAATAGTAGTAGCAGTCGAGGTAGTGGTTGCAGTATTTGCTGTTGTAGTAACAGTTATAGAAGTAATAGTGGTCGTAGTAGTAGTAGTACTACTACTAGGAGCCAATGTAGTAATACTAGTCATAGCATTAGTTGTAGCAACAAGCTGTAGTATTAGTTGGTGTAGCAGTAGTAGTAGCAGCAGTAGTAGTAGGAGTAGAAATAGTAGTAGGAGAAGTTGTAGTTGTTGCTGTGATGTAATATTTGTAGTAGCAACTACAGTAGTAGTGGTAGTGGTAGTGGTAGTGGTAGTGTTAGTAGTAGCAGTAGTAGCAAAAATAGTAGTAGTTGTTGTAGTAGTTGCGGCAACAGCTATAGTGGTGAAAGTGTAGTAGTAGCAGTAGTAGTAGTAGGTGTAGCACTAGAAGTAATAGTATGAGTGGTAGTAGTAATTGTAGTAGTAGTAGTTGTTGTTGTTTTTGTTGTTGTTGTTGTAGTAGTAGTGGTGGTGGTGGTAGTAGTAGTAGTAGTAGTAGTTGTTGTTGTTGTTGTTGTTGTTGTAGTACTAGGAGGAGGACTAGTAGTAGTATGAGCAAAAGAAGTGGTAGTACTATTGGTAGTAGTAGCTGTAGTAGTAGGAGTTTTGAGTATAAATAGTTGTAGAAGTAGTAGTAATTGTTGTTGTTATAGTTGTAGTAGTAGTAGCAATAGAGGGAGTATGAGTAGTTGTAGTAGTTTTAGGAGTAGCTGTAATTGTATTAGTAGCTGGAGTAGTAGTAGGAGTAGGAGTAGTGGTAGAAGTAGTTGTAGTAGGTGTAGCAGCTGTTGTTGCAGTAGTATTAATAGTAGTTGTTGTGGTAGATCTAGTGGTACTAGTAATTGTAGTTGTAAGATGAGTTGGATTTTTAGTACAGTAGTAGTTGCAGTAGTTATAGTAGTAGTAGTAGGAGGAGGAGCAATAGTAGCAATAGGAGTTGGGGTTGGAGTAGTAGTAGCATTAGTAGTATTAGTAGTAGAGTAGTAGTAGGAGTAGTAGCTGTAGTTGCAGTAGTAGTAGTAGAACTAGTAGTAGTTATAGTAGTAGAAGTAGTAGGAGTAGCAATAGTAGTGGTGGTAATAATAGTTGTAATAGTAGTAGTTGTTGTAGTAGTAGGAGGAGAAGGAGGAAGGGAGTTAGGAGTAGTGGTTGCAGAAGGAGTTGTAGTAGTACCTAGAATAGTTGTAGTAGCAATAGTAGTAGTAGTAACACTTGTAGTAGGAGTATTGGGACTAGTACCAGTAGTAGGAGTATTGGGACTAGTACCAGTAGTAGGAGTAGGAGTGGCAGGAGGAGTTTTAGTAGTAGTTCTTGTAGTAATAGTTGTTGTATTAGTAGTAGGAGAAGTAGTTGTAGTAGTACTAGTGGGATTTGGAGTGCAATTAGTAGTAGGATTAGTAGTAGTGGAAGTAGTGGTAGTAGTTGCAGTAGTAGCATTAGCAATAGCAGTAGCAGTAATAGTAGTAGTAACTGGCATAGTAGTTGTTGGATAAGGGGTAGTAGTGGTAGTAGGAGTAGTAGTAGAAATGGGGGTTGGTAGTAGGAGTAGTAGTAGCAGTAGTAGTAAGAGTAGAAGTAGTAGTAGTAGAATTAGGACTAGGAGTAATAGGTGTAGGAGTAGGAGTAATAGTAGCAGTTGTAGAAGTAATAGTGGTAGTTGGAGTTATACTAGTAGTAGAAGAACTAGTAGTAGCTGCAGCAGTTGTAGTAGTTGTAGTAGTAGTAGTAGTAATAGTGGTGGTAATAATCGGTGGTAATAATCGGAGTAGTATTTGTAGTAGTAGTAATAGGAGTAGTAGTTGTTGTAGTAGCAGTCGTAGCATTAATTGGAGTAGTAGTAGTGGTAGCAGAAGTCGTTTTAATAAAAGCAGTTATTGTAATAGCATTAGTAGCCGGAGTAGTAGTAGTAGTTGTTGTTGTAGCAATAGTAGTTGTTGTTGTAGCAGTAGTAGTAGTAGCAGTAGAGTTAGTGGAAGAAGGAGTAGCAGTAGTAGGAGGGAAAATACTAGAGGTAGCAGTCGTTGTAGTAATAGGAGAAGTAGTAGTAGTGGTGGTGGTGGTGGTGGTAGCCGCAGCTGCAGTAGTAGTAGTCGTAGCAATAGCAGCAACAATAGTAGTTATAGGTGAGGGTATGGTAGTAGCAGTGCCAGTAATAGTGTTAGTCATAGCAGTTGGATAAGGTGCAGTAGCAGTAGTAATAGCACAGTAGTTGTTGTAGTAGTAGCCATAGCAGTAGCAGAAGTAGCAGTAGTAATATTAGCAGTAGCAGTAGTTGTATTAGTAGCAGCAGTAGTAGCAGGGGTATTCGTAGAAGTAGTAGTAGTAGTAGTTGTAGAAGTAGGAGTAGTAGTAGTAGTATTTGTTATTGTAGTAATAATAGTTGTATTAGTGCTTGTAATAGGAGTAGAAGTTGTAGAAATAGTAAGAGCAGTAGTAACGAAAGCTGCAGTAGCTATAGTAGTAGTTGTTGTTGTAGCAGTAGTAGCAGCAGTAGAAGTAGCATAAGTGGTAGTAGTAGTGGTAGTCATAGAAGTTGTTGTGCTAGCAATAGTAGCAATAGTTGTCGTATGCGCGATTGTAGCAGAAATAGTTGTAGTAGTAGCGAAAGTAGAAATATTAGTAGTAGTAGTAGTAGTAGTATTAGTAGTCGTTGTAGTAGTAGCACTGGCACTAGCAGTCGTAGTAGTAGTAGTAGCGCTCGTAGTTGTTGTAGTACTAGTAGCAATTGTAACAGTATTTGTAGTAGTATCTGCAGCAGTAGTTGGAGTAGCAGTAGTAGTAGTACTAGTAGCGGTGGCATTAGAACCAATAGTTACAGCGCTAGTAGTTGTAGTCAAAGTAACTATGGTAGCAGAAGCAATAGTAGTAGTTGTTGTAGGTGTAGCAAAAGTAGTAGTTGTAGTAGTAGCAGTTGTAGGAGTAGTCGCAGTAGTAGTTGTAGCATTTGTAGTAGTAGGATTAGTAGTAGTAGCAGTACTAGGACTAGGAATAGAGATATTAGTAGTAGTAGTAGTAGTAATAGTAGAGGTAGTAGTAATAGTAGTAGTACTAGTAACAGTAGCAGTTGCAGTAGCAGTAGTAGCAGCAGTAGTTGTAGTTATAGGTGGTGTAGTAGTAGTAGGTGTAGTAGTTGTTGTAGTAGTAGTCGCAATAGTAGTCATAGTAATAGTAGCAATAGTAGTCGTACTCGTAGTAGTAGTACAAGTAGTAGTAGTAGTTATTGGTGTTTTTGTTGTAGTAATAGTAGAAGTCGTAGGAGAAGTAGTAGTCATAATAGCTGTACTAATAGTATCTGCAACAGTAGTAGTAGTTGTTGTTGTTATAATTGTTATTGTGGTAGCGGTAATAAAAGTAGTAGTAATAGTTCCAGTAGTAGTAGCAACAGCAGTAGTAGTTGTAGTAGTAGTAGCAAGAGCTGCACAAGTCACTGCAACAGCAACAGCAGCTATAGCAATGGTTGCAATAGCAGCTGCAGTGGCAAGCACTACAGCAGTTGCAGTAGTAGAAGCAGTAGTTATTGTAGTAGTAGTAGTTTTGGCATTAGAAGTTATAGTAGTAGTATTTGTAGTGGGAGTAGTAGAAGTAGAAGTAATAGTATGACTGGTAGTAGTAATTGTAGTAGTAGTACTAGTAGCATTAATAGTATCAGTAGTAGTAGTAGTAGAAGAAGTGATAGTAGTAGTAGCGGTAGGGGTAGGAGTTGTAGTTATAGTAGAAGAAGCATTAGTGGTAGTGACAGTACTAGTAGATGTAGTAGTTGTATCAATAGTAATAGTTGTGGTAGTTGTAGTAGCAGTAACAGTAGGAGTAATAGTTACAGTTGTAGCAGTAGTAGTAGTTGTAGCCATAGCAGTAGTAGTATTAGTAGTAATAGTAGTAGTTGCAGAAACAACAGTAGCAACACAAGTAGTAATTTAGTATTAGTAGCAGTAGTAGTAGTAGTAGTAGTAGTACGAGTTGGAGTAGGAGTAGTAGGAGCAGTAGTAGTTGCAGAAGTAGTAATAGTAAAAGTAGTCGGATTCGGAGTAGGAGTAGTAGTAGTAGTCGTAGGAGTAGTAGTAGTAACAGTAATAGTAGTAGTAGCAGTAGTCGTAGAAGTAGTTGTAATTGTATTAGTGTTAGCAGCAACAGTAGTTGTAGAAGCAGTAGAGAAGTAGTAGTATCAGTGGTAGTTGGACTTGGAAACCGAAACAGCAGGGAAGAGAAGAAGAAGAGAAGAGAAGAGGTAAGTTTCTGAATACTCTCATTATGCCTTGCTGGAAGGCTTGAGGTGCTTATTTATAGAAGTTACATGAGTGGATGAGAAGCCTGTCTCATCAGATACACGGGTAGATGTGATAAGGGAGCATCTCCTTTACATCACATATACTTTAGCATCTACTTTACATCACATCTTCTTTAGCATCTACTTTACATCACATCTACTTTAGCATCTTTACATCACATCTGCTTTACTTTATATCACATCTGCTTTACTTTATATAGACAATACTAGAGTAGTGGTGGTAATAGTAAGACTAGTAGTACTAAGACTAGTAGAAGGAGGAGGAGTAGCAGTAAAAGTAGCAACGGCAGCAGCAGTAGCAGCAATATCAGTTGTAGAAGTTGTCGTAGCAACTACAACAACAGCAGGATTAGAAGTAGCTGTAGTAGGAGCAATAGGAGTAGTAGCCAGAGTAGGAATAGGTGTAGAAGTAGTACTACTGCTGTAGCTGGTACAACAACTACCACTGCTACTACTACTGCTACTCGAACCACTGCTACAACATCTACTAGCCGCACTACGACTGCTACAGCTGCTACTTCCACTACTACTACAATTGCCACTATTAGGGCTACAATTGCCACTACTTTCATCACTATTGTTATTATTGCTACTACTTCCATGGCTACTGCTACTATTGCTACTATTACTACTGCAACAATTGCTACTGCTACTGCTGACACTGGTATTACTTCTACTACTACTACTGTTACTATTACTACTACTGCTGCTACTGTTGCTTATACAGCTGCTGCTACTACTGCTGCCACTAATGCTGCCACTAATTCTACTCTTACTGCAATTGCTAATACTAGTGATACTACTACAAATACTACTACAATTACTGCAACTTCTCCAACAATAACAACAACTACTACTACTGAATTTCCTCCTACCATTATTGTTGTAACTGCTGCTACTGCTACTAATATTACTACAACAACAACAACTACTACTACTACAACTGCTACAACTGCTACAACTGCTACTACTACAACCACTACTACTACTACTACTACTACTACTTCTGATACTACTACTACAACTAGTACTAAAAATACTGCTATTACTATTACAGCTACTGCCGCTACTACTACTTCTACTATTATTACTTCAGCTCTTCCTCACCCCTCTCCTCCTCCTCCTCCTATTACTACTACAAAAAATAATAATACTATTGCTACTAATACTACTAATAATAAAAATAATAATAATAATACTATTGCTACAACTATTACTACTACTACTAATGCTGCTATTACTCCTACTACCACTGCTACTACTACTACTACTATTACTACTGCTACTCCTCCTACTATTACTACTCCTAACAGTCCTACAACTACTATTGTTGTTGCTACTACTACAACTACTTCGACTACCTATACTACTACTCCGACCAGTACTACCACTACAACAAAGACAATAACAACAACAACTACTACCACTACTACCACCACTACTACTACTACTACTACTCCAACAACTACTACTACTCCTACTCCTACGTCTTCTACCACTACTTCGACTGCTAATCACTACAACTGCTACTACTACTACTCCTACCTCTACTACTACTATTACTACTACTACTACTACTACGACTACTACTACTACTGCTACTTGTACTACTACTACAACTACCTAAGATAAAAGTACTACTACCGCTACTAGTTCTACTACTACGGTAGCTGCTACTGCTACTACTCGAACAACTTTTGCTTTTAGTACTACTACTACTGCTACTCTTGCTCTTACTACAGCTAGTACTTCTAATACTACTAATGCTATTACTACTCCTAATATTACTGTTACTACAACTATTACTAGTACTACTACGACTACTACTATTACAACAACTACTACTACTGCTACTTATTTTACCACTACTAATACTACTACTACTGCTATAACTACTACAACTGCTGCTACTACTACGACTACTACTCCTACTCTTACTAATACTATGACTACTACAACTACTACTAGCACTGCGACTACTACTACTCTTACTTCGACATCTTCTACCACTGCTTCGACTGCTAAGCACTACAAATGCTACGACTACTACTCCTACTTCTACTACTACAACTACGACTACTACTACTACTATTACTACTGCTACTACTACTACTACTACTACAATAACTACTACCACTACTACTACTACTTAACATAAAAGTATAACAACAGCTATTACTTCTACTACTACAACGACTGCTACTACTATTACTAACACTGCAACAACTGCTATAGCTACTGCTATTACCACAACTACAACTACTACTGCTACTGCTACTACTACTATTCCTACTATGGCTAAGACTACTATTACTACTGCTATGTTTGCTACTGCCACTACTACTACTCCTGCTTCTACTGCTACTACTACCACTACTACTACTACTGCTACTACTACTGCTATCACTACTACTATTACTACCAATACTAGTACTACTTTTGCTACTTTTACTACTACTAGTACTACTACTACAACCACTACTGCTACTGTTATTGCTGCTACTACTACCACTACTACTACTGTTACTACCACCACTATGACTACACCGACTACTGCTACTGTTATTATGGCTACTACTATAACTACTACTACTACTGCGACTATTGCTACCATTGCTACTACTGCTACTACCACTACTTCTATTGCAACTACTATCACTACTTCTGCAACAACTACTACTATGACTACTGCTACTAGTAAGACCACGACTACTACTATTACAATGGCAATTGCTAACACTACTTCTACTATTAATACTATAGCAACTACTGCTACTACATCTTCTGCTACTACTCCTATTATTGCTACTATTACTACTATTACTACTACAACTTCTACTATTACTACTACTACCACTATTATTACTACTACTACAACTACAATTGCTACCACTGCTATTACTTCTACTAATACTATTACTACTACTACTGCTACTGCTACTACTACTATTCCTTCTACTATTACTACTACTATTCCTTCTACTACTACTGCTACAACAACTCTTACAACTACTCCTCCTCCAACTTCTACTTCTACAACTACTCCTACGGCTACTACAACTACTCCAACTACTACTACTGATACATCTACTACTATTACTACTACAACAACTACTATTGCTACTTTTGATGTCGTTGCAACTGCTACTACTACTAGTACAACAATAAGTACTGCTGCTGCTACTACTACTACTACTACTACAACAGCAAGTACCATTGCTACAATTATTGACACTACTACTACACTACTACTGCTACAACTACTACAAGTAATATTACTACTGCTACTACTTTGACTTGTACTACTACCAATATTGTTGCAACTACTACTGTACTACTACTACTATCCCTACTCCGACTCCTACTACTAACTACTACTATTAATCCTACTACTCCTACCACTACTACCACTACTACTAATCTAACTCCTACTGCTACTACTACTCCTACAACTACCACTACCCCTACCCCAACTACTACTACGCCTGCTACTACTGCTAATCCAAATCCTACTAGTTCTACTGGTACTACTACTACCACTACTACTACAAAAACAACAACAACTACTACTACAATTACTACTACTACTACTACTACTACTACTACTACTACTACTACTACTACTTCTATAACTAGTATAATTGCTGCTGCTACTACTACTACTACTACTACTACTACTACTACTACTACTACTACTAATATTAAAACTACTACTACAACTAATGCTAACACTCCTACTCCTTTTACTGGTACCAGTACTCCTACATCAACTCCTTCTGCTTCAACCACTACAACGACTACTATTACCCCTACTCAAACTACTACTACGATAATTACTACTACTACTACTACTACTACTACTACAATTACTACTTCTGTAGCTACTATGATTACTAGTACTACTTCTAGTGCTGCTACTACTATTGTGACTACTGCGTATGCTAGTGCTACTAATATAACTCTTGCTGCTATTACATTTGCTACTTCCACTGCTACTACTACTAGTACTACTGCTTTTGCAAATACCACTACGACGACAACTGCTACTTCTTCTACTACTGCTACCATGACTACTACTACAACAACTACTACTACTACTGCTATGATTCCTACTTTTCACACTATTATTACTATTTCAACTACTTCTGTTACAACTACTGCTACTCCTACTAATACTACTGGTGCTACTACTACTAATGCTGCTAATAATAGTATAAATATTAACTCCACTACTACTACCTCCACCACTTCTACTCCTATTATTTTTACTACTGCTACCACTATTTTTGCTACTACATCCACTACTGCTACTACTGCTACAACTGCTACTATAGCTACGATTGCGATGACCGCTGCTATTAATACTATTACAACTGCTACTACCACTACTACTACACATATTACTGCTACTACTATTGCTACTACTACTACTTCTACTACTACAGTTACTGCAACTACTTCTCCAACTACTAGTTCAGCTACTACTACTGGTACTACTTCTTCTACAACTACTACTACCTCGACTATAGCAACTACTACTGATGATACTACTTTTCTTACTACTACTACTACTACAACTACTGCTGCTGCTGTTGCAACAGTTGGTCCTACTACTACTACTACTGCGGCTACTGCTACTACTACTACTACTGCGGCTACTGCTACTACTACTACTACTATTACATGCACTACTATGATTGCTACTGCTACTGCTACTACTACAGCTACTACTACCGCGATGCTGCTCCAGCTACTGCTGCTACCACTACTGCTACCATCACTACTAATACTGCTTTTGCTACTACTATTATATGGCTACTATTACTATTTCTACTAATACTGCTTCTACTATTACTACTGTTGCTGCTGCTGCAACTGCTACTACTACCACTACTACTACTGCTGCAGTTGCTACAAATACAACACTACTACTGCTACTTCTACTACTACTACTATACCTTCTTCTTCTCCTACTACTATACCTACTTCTTCTCCTACTCCTACCACTACTACTACTACTAATTCTCGTGCTACTACTACTTCTACAATAACTACTAGTACTACTACTAGTGCTACTACTACTGCTACCACTACTACTACAACAACTAATGCTACTATTGCTACCGATGCTATTTCTGCTACTATTCCTATTACTATTGCTACTACTCCCACTACTACTATTACTACTGCTACTACAACTACTACTACTCCAAGACCAACTCCTTCTCCAACTACTACTACTACTGCCACTATCAACAATCCAACTAGTACTACTCCTCCTACTACTCCTAATCAAGCCCCTACTACTACAGCTACTACTACAATTGCTGCAACTACTACTACTATGACTACTACTACTACTACTACCATTTCTACTACAATAACTACTTCCACTACTACTATTACTTCTGCTACTACAACTACTACTACTACTTCTTCTACTAGTATTACTACAACCACAACTACAGCAACTACTGCTACGACTACTACAACTACTACAGCTACTACTTCTACAACTGCTACCACTACCTCTACAGCTACGACAATTTCTACTACTACCACTACTGCCAATAGTATTACTATTACAAAAACAAATACTACTACTACAACAACATATACTACTTCTACAAGTACTTCTCCTATAACAATAACAACAACAACAACAACAACAACTTACTAGTTCTACAGCCACTACTACTATTGATACTACTACATTTGCTACAACAACTACTTCTGCTACTGCTACTCTTACTACTACTACAACTACAACTTCTACTACTACTACTACTGCTACTACTTCTACTAGTATCACTTTTGCTACTACTGCTACTACTATAATTACAACAACTACTACTAATACTTTTCCTACTACTACTACTACTACTACTACTACTACTACTACTATGTCTATTCCAACAACAACAACAACTACTACTACTGTTGCTACTATTACTGCAACCATTACTAGTACCACCACTTCTACAATAACTACTACTACTCATACTACTACTGCTGTTACTACTGCTACTACAACTATTGTTACTATTGCTACTACTGCTACGACTACTACCACTACAACTACTACCACCATTGCTACAACTGCTGTTGCAGCAACTGCTGCTACTACTACTACTACAACAACTACAGCTACAACTACTGCTACTAGCACAACAACAACTACTACAGTTGCTAATACTACTAATGCTACCACTACTATAGCTACCACTTCTACCATTGCTACTGCTGTTATAACTGCTACTACTACTGCTGCTGCTGCTACTGCTACACAAACAAATACTACTACCCCTACTGCTACTGCTACTACTACTACAACAACAACAACAATTGCTAACACAACTATTGCTACTTTTGCTACTAGTAGTACAACAACTACTACGAGTACTACTACCGCCGCCACCGCTACTACTACTACAGCTGTTGCTACTACTACAATAACTATTACTGCTACAGTTGCTACAAATGCTACTACTGCTACTACGACTATTACGCTTACTACTACTAATACTACTATGGCTATGACTATTTCTACTACTACTGCTGCTGCTGCTGCTACTGCTACTACTACTGCTGCTACTTCTACTACTGCTACTACTTCTACTAGTATCATTTTTGCTACTACTACTACTACTATTATTGCAACAGCTACTACTAATACTTTTCCATCTACTGCTACTACTACTACTACTACTACTACTATGTCTATTACAATAACAACTACTACTACTACTATTGCAACTGCTACTACTGTTGCTACTATTACTGCAACCACTACTAGTACCACCACTTCTACGATAACTACTTCTACTTGTACCACTACTATAGCTACTACTGCTACTACAACTATTGTTACTATTGCAACTACTCCTATGACTACTACCACTAGAACCACTACTGCCACTGCTAAAACTGCTACTGCTACTACCACTGCTACAACTACATCTATGACTACAACTGCTACAACTACTGCTACTGCCACAACAACTAATGCTATAGTTGCTAATACTAATAATACTATTACAACTACAGCTACCACTTCTACCATTGCTAATGCTATTACTATTGCTACTACTACAACAACAACTTCTGCTCCTACTACTACTACTACTACTACAACAATAACAACTACTACTACTACCGCAACTATTGTTACTTTTTCTACTAGTAGTACAACTACTACTACACGCACTACTACCACCGCTGCTGCTACTACTACTATAACAACTATTACTGCTACAGTTGCTAGAAATGCTACTACTACTACTACAACTATTATGCTTACTACCAGTAAAACTATTGTGGCTATGACTATTTCTACTACTACTAACACTGCTGCTGCTGCTACTGCTACTAGTACTGTTGCTACTCCTACTAATGCTACTAATACTACTGCTACCACATTTGCTGCTACTACTAATTTTGCTCATGCTACTACTATTTATGCAGCTACTATAGCTACTGCTTCTACTTCTGTTGCTACTATTGCTTCTACTACTACTACTACTACTACTTCTACTGCTGTTAATGCTACTACTACTACTTCTGCCGCTGCTATGACTACTGCTACTACTATTACTACTACTACTACTCCTCCTCCTCCTACTACTACTACAACTTCTGTAGCTACTACTGCTGCTGCTATTACTTCTGCTACTACTCTGCTGCTAGTGCTATAACTACTACTCCTGCTACTACTTCTGCTAATACTTCTACAAGTACTACTACTAGTACTACCACTATTGCAACGACCACTGTAACTATTATTACTACTACTACCACCACCACAACAATATCAACTACTACTATTGCTGCTACTAATATGCCTACCACAACTACTACTTTTCCTACTACTATTACTGCTGCAACTACTTTTACTATAGCTACTGCTACCCATACTAATCCTACTTCTGCAACTACTACTGCTGCTACTACTAGTATTACTACTAATACCACTACTACTACAATAACTACTACTACTACTTTTGCAACTACATCTACGATTGCTATTATTACTACTTCTACGAATACTGCTACTATAGCTAACACTTCTATGACTGTTGGTATTATTATTACTACTACTCCTCCTTCTCCTACTATTGCTACTGCTGCTACTACTACTACAAGTTACACCGATGCTGCTCCAATGACTGTTACTACCACTCCTGCTACTACTACTACTATTGTTGCTACTATTTTTGCTAGTATAGCTACTACTACTACTTCTCCAACTACTAGTTCTTCTTCTACTACTACTACCTCGACTGCTACTGTTGTTGCTACTACTATTACTACCATGACAACAACAACAACTACTGCTTCAACTACTGTTACTACTACTACTACTACTACTACTACTACTACTACTGCTACTACTACTCCAGCTACTACTGTTGCTGCTATTATTACTAGTAGTAGTGCTACTGCCACTACTACTATAGCTGCTACAGCTGCTGCTACTACTACAACTACTAGTAGTGCCATACTACTCCTCCTGCTGCTACTTCTACAACTACAATTATTACTAATACCGCTTCTACTATTTCTACTACTGCTGCTGCAACTACTACTACATTACCATTACTGCTAATATAACTACTGTTGCTGTTGCTGTAGCCGCTACTATTGTTGCTACCGCTACTACAACTACTACTATACCTACTTCTTCTCCAACTACTATACATACTTCTTCTCCTACTGCTACAACAGCTACAACTACCTCTACAGCGGGTACTACTACTACCTCTCCTACTACTACCAGCACTACTTCTCCTGCTAATACTACTACTATAACTACTACAACTATTGGCACGACTGTCGTTGCTACTACTACTACTACTATTACTACTACTACTACTACTTCTACTATCGCAACTACTACAACAACTACTGCTACCACTGCTACTGGTGCTATTTCTACTACTACTCCTATTACTGCTACTACTACTACTACTATTAATACTACTACTACTACCACTACTGCTACAATCACTACTACTACTAGTACAATAACTACTACTACTCCTGCTACTACTACTACTAGTAGTACTACTAATACTAATGCTACTATTACTCTTGCTACTACTACTACTGCTACTACTTCTACTAGTACTTCCACTACTACTACTACTACAAGTATTACAACAACTACTACTGCTAGTACTACTTTCACTACTACTACTCCAGCTACTACAACTACTATTCCTACTGCAACTTCTGCTAATACTGCTACTATAATAACTACTACTACTACAATAATGACAACAACAACAACTACTACTATGCTTGTAGCTGCAGTTACTACTTCTGTTGTAAATACTTCTACTACTACTACTCCTATTCCTGCTACTAATACTACTACTGCTACTACAACTATGACAACTACTAATACTACTACTACTACTGCTACTGCTACTACTTATGCTACTACTACTAATACTGCTCCTAATGCAACTTCAACTACTACTAGTCCTACTACTTCTACTACTGTGAACACTACTAAAACTACTATTGCTGGTACTACTACTACTAGAACAACTACTACCTTAACTACTAATACTGCTGCTACAACTATTACTAAAACTAAAACTACAACGAGTACTAGTAGCACTACTACTACTGTTGCTGCTACTTAAACTATGACCACTACTACTTCTAGTTATGCTACTCCTACTACTACTACTACTTCTACTATAACTCTTACTGCTTCTACTACTACTACTACTTCTACTTCTACTACAACTACTACTGCTGCTAGTATGACTACTACTACTACGACTACTACTACTACTACCACCATCACCACTATTATTGCCACTACTACCACTACTACTACTATTAGTACTACTACTACTACTACTACTATGACTACTACTACCTCTACTAGTGCTGTTACAGCACCTACTACTGCATAACTACAATAACTACGACTACTAGTACTACCTCTACTCCAACTACTACTACTAATACTTCTGCTGCTACTGTTGCGACTACTACAGTGGCTACTGTTGCGACTACTACTACTACAACAACTAGTACTACTACTTCTTCTTCTTCTACTACTACTACTACTACTACTACTACTACTACTACTACTACTATTACTACTACTTCTGCTGCAACTACTATGACAACTGCCACTACAACAACTACTATTGCTACTGCTACTACTCCTACTTCTACTACTACTATTACTACTACTACTACTATTATTACTACAACTTCCACCTCTTGTACTACTATTACTATAGCTACAGCTTCTACTACTACTGCTTCTACTTCTGAAACTACTACTGCTACTACTACTACAACAACAACAACAACTACTAATACAGGTACTACTATTACTACTACTACTACCACTACTACTACTCCTGTTACTACTACTAGCACTACTAGTACTGCTACTCTTGCTACAACAACAACAATAACTACTACTTCTACTTCTACTACTATTACTCGTGCTACTACTACTACTATTGCTACCACTACAACAACAAGTACAACTGCTACTACTTTTGCCATAGTAATAACTATTACTATTACTCTGAATACTATGACTGCTATTACTACTTCGACAGTAACAACTACTACTATTGCTACTACTACTACTACTACAACTACTACCTCTACTTGAGCTACCACTATTACAACTGCTACTATTGCTACTACTGCTACTACTAGAGCTATCGCTACTACTGCTACTACTACTTCTTCTTCCTTTTCTTCTTCTACAGCTACTACTACTACTGCTGCTACTTCTACTGCTAACACTTCTACTGCTACAACTACTAGGGCTACAGCTACTACAACTACACCAACTGCTACTGCAACTACTACTTCTATTACTACTACTACTACTACTAATACTACTACATATCCAACTACTACTACTACTACTAATACTACTACTACTGCTATTGCTACTACAACTACTACTTCGTTTCCTACTACTACTACATTTGCCACTAGTACTACACTAAAATAAAAACTATTACGACTACTATTACTCCTTCCATAATGACTACAGCTTCTGCTACTACTAGTGCTACTACAATTGCAATGGCTACCACTACTGCAATTATTACTACTAATACTCTTACTACAACTACTACTACCACTGCTACTATTATATCTGCTATAATAACTACTACTATTACTACTCCTGCAACTACTGCAACTGCTACTACTTTTGCTATTACTATTGCTACTGTTACTACTACTTCCACTGCTGCTACAACTACCACCAGCACTACTACTTCTACTACTACCCCAACTACAGCAAGAATAATAATTGCTACTGCTACTATTATTGCTATTACTACTACCACTATAATAACTACTACTACTACTACAACAATACTACTTTTGCTATTTTTGCTGCTACTACTTGGGCTACTACCAATACAGTTGCTACGACTACTGCTACTACTATTGCAACAACTCCTACAACTACTGTTGTCACTATCACTGCTACTACAACAATAACTACCACTACTATTAGTAAAACTACTACTACTACTATTACTACGACTGCTACTATTGTTACTAGTACTACTACAACTACCATTACTACTACAATAGTTCCTACTAGTACGACTACTAGTACTAGTAATATTACTTCTACTACTATTATTGTTATTAGTACTACTACTGTAACTACTACTACTCCTACTACTACTCTTACCACTACTTCCAATAATACTACTACTCCTACAACTACTATTACTGCTACTACTACTACTAGTACTACTACAAATCCTACTATGACTACAAGTACTACACCTGCTACTACTACTATTATGACTACAACTACAGCAGCTACTGCTAGTATTGTTACTTCTACAACCATGACTAATACAACTGCTTCTACTACTACAATAACTACTACTACTACTACAACTGCTAGTACTACTATTGCAACTAGTTCTCCTCCTACTACTCTAATAGTTACTACTACTGTAACTACTACTTCTACTACTATTACTTCTCTTACTAATACTACTACTACTATTGCTACAACTCCTACTCCTACTACTTTTGCTATTACTACTACTACTACTACTACTACTACTACTACGACTACTACTACTGCTGCTGTTGTTGTTGCTGCTGCTACAACTACTACTATTACAATTAAAATTTCTTCTACTACAACTACTATTACTGCTACTACTACAACTACTTTTGCTGCTATTGCAACTACAACTACTACTCCTATTACTGCTAGTACCACCACCACCACTATTACTACTACTACTACTATTATAGTTACTACTATTATTAATACTACTACAACTACTACTACAATTGCTAATACTACTACTACTAATGCAACTAGTGCTCCAACTACAACTATTCCTAGTACTAAAGTAATTACTGCTACTTCTATTACTACTACTGTTACTACTGCTACTGCTACTAGTACTATTACTACTCCTACTACTACTACTACTACTACTTCTATTATTACTGTTACTACTGCTACTACTTCAGTTGCTACATGTATTGCTACTCTTCCTCCTATTACTACTACTTCTACTACTACTACTAAAACTACTGCTCCTACTACTATTACTATTACTAATACTACTACTATTACTTCTACTAGTATTGCCCCAACTTCCACTTCTACTACTACTACTACATTACTACTGCTTCCCTACTACTACTACTTCTACAACTAATACTGCTGCTGCAAAGGAATGCCAACTACTGTTACTATTACTACTCCTACTGCTAGTAGCTTTTGTAGCATTAGTAGTAGCAAAATTAGTTGTAGGAGTTATAGCAGCAGCAGTAGTAGTTGTGGTAGTAGTAGTGGTAGGAAAAGTACTAGTAATAGTATTAATAGATACAGGAGGAGGAGGAGTAGTAGTAGCAGTAGTAGTATAATAGTAGTTGTAGTACCAGTGGTAGAATTAGTTGCCACAATGCTAGTGGTAGTAGTAGTAGCAGTAGTAGTGGTAATAGTAGTAGCAGTAGCAATAGTAGTAGTAGTAGTAATGGTAGTAGTAGTAGCAGTAGTAGTAATAGAAGTAGTAGTAGGAGTAGTAGTAGTGGCAATAGGAGTAGTAGTAGTTATTGTTGTTGTTGTTATTATTGTATTAGTACTAGTAGCAATATTAGTAGAAATAGTAGTAGTTGTGAAAGTAGTTGTAGAAGTAGTTGCAGTAGTACTAGCAATAGTATGATTAGTAGTAGTTATCATTGTAGTAGTGTTAGTAGTAGTAGTAGTAGCAGTATTAGGAGTAGTTGTAGTAATAGTAGGAGTAGTAGTTGAAGTCACAATAGTAACAGTTGCAATAGCAGTAGTAGTAGTTGCAGTCGTAGTAGTTTGAAGAGTAGTAGCAGGTATAGTACTAGTAATGAGATTAGTAATAGTAGTAATAGTAGTAGCAATGGTAGGTGTAGCAGTAGCAGCAGTACTAGAAGTCAAAGTAGCCACAGTAATAATAGTCATAGTAGCAGTTGCAACAGTAGTAGTAGGTGTAGCAATAACAGAACTAGTAATAGTGGTAGAAGTAGAAGTTGTTGGAGCAGTTGTTACAGTTGTAGGAGTAGCAACAGTAGTAGCAGCAACAGTAGTAGTAGCAGTAGTTATAGTAGTAGTAGTCGTCGTAGTAGTAGTACCATTGGTGGCCGTAATAGTAATAATAGTTGCAGCAGCGGTGGTGGTGGTGGTAGTGGTGGTGGTGGTGGTGGTAGTAGTAGTAGTAGTGGCCGTAGATGGCAACAATTTCCTCATCCTCATCAGCTACTGTGTCAGGAAGGGAGGCATACCGGTTAAAGCTGATGGAGATGCGCCCATCCAGAAGTGTGCGACTCGATACTTCGATTGGTATGAGGACAGGCGGTATCTGTATAGTAATAATAGTTGTAGCAGCGGTGGTGGTGGTGGTGGTGGTGGTGGTGGTGGTGGTGGTGGTGGTAGTAGTAGTAGTAGTAGTAGTAGTAGAAGTAGTAGATGCAATTGTAGCAGTAGGAGTAGTCATTGTAGTACTAGAAGTAGTTGATATTGAATAGCAGTAGTAGAAGTCGTAGAAGTAGTAGTAGTAGTAGGAGTTGTTATAACAGCAGCAGTAGTAGTAGCAGCAGTAGTAGTAATAGTAGTTGTTGCAGTATTTGTATTACTAATAGAAGTTATAGTAGGAGTAGTACTAATAGTAGTAATAGTATAGATTGTAGTAGTTGTAGTAGTAGTTGTAGCAGTGGTAATAGTATTAGTTATGGAATTAGTATTTGTAGTAGTAGTCAGAGCTGCAGGAGTAGCAACATTATGGTAGTAGTTGCTGTTGTAGCAGTGGTATTTGTTGTTGCAATGATACTAGCAAAAGTTGTAGTAGTAATAGTTGAAGGAGTTGTAGTTGGAGTTAGAGTAGTAGTAATAATAGTTGTAGTAGTGGCGGTAGGAGAAACAGCAGTAATAGTGGTACTAGTGTTTGGAGGAGGAGTAGTCGTAATAGTAGTAGCAGTGGTTGTAGTTGTACTAGTAGTTGTTGTAGTTGTACTAGTAGTTGTTGTAGTAGTAGTTGTATTAGTAGTAGCCCTAGTAGTAGTAGTAGTAGTAGGAGTAGGAGTAGCAGTAGTAATAGGAGTAGTAGTTGGAGTAATAAGTGTAGTAGTAGTAGTAGAAGTAGTAGTAGTAGGATTAGTAGTAGTAGTAGTTGTTGTTATTGTTGTAGTATTGGTAGTAGTAGCAGTAGTGGTAGCATTAGGAGTAGTAGTAGTGGCAATAGGAGTAGTAGTAGTTGTAGTAGTAGTAGTAATTATATTAGTGCTAGTAGTAGTAGTAGTAGAAGTAGTAGTAGCAGTCAGAGTTGTAGTAGTAGTAGTAGTGGTAGTAGTACTAGTAGCTGTAGGAGTAGTAGTGGTAGGAGGAGTAGTAGTAGTTGTTGTTATTGTAGTCACAAAAGTAGAAGTAGTAGTAGTTGGAGTAGTAGTAGTAATAGTAGTAATGGCAATAGTGGTAGTAGTAGTGCTCAGAGGAGGAGGAGTAGTAGCCGGTATAGTAGTTGTAATAATAGTAGTAATAGTGGTAGTAGTAGCAGCAACAGTAGGTGTAGCAGTCGCAGCAATACTAGCTGGAGCAGTACTAGAAGTAGGAGTAGCCATTGTAATAATAGTCATAGTAGTAGTTGCACCAGTAGTAGTAGAAGTAGCAGTAGTAGAAATAGTAATAATAGTAGAAGCAGAAGTTGTAGGGGCAGCTGTTTCTATAGTTGGATCAGCAATAGAAACAACAGCAGTAGCAGAAGCAGAAGCAGTAGTAGTAGTAGCAGCAAGAGTGGTAGTAGTACTAGTAGCAACAATAGAAGTAATAGTAGTTATAGTTGTATTAGTAGTTATTGTTATTGCAGTAGTTGGAATTGTAGCAGTAGAGTTGTAATAGTAGGTGGAGTAGCAGTAGCTGTAGTCATTATAGTAGTAGGAATCACAGTAGTAGTAGGAGGAGTAGTAGGAGCAGTGCTTGTAGTAGTAGCAGTAGGTGTAGCAACAGTAGTAGTAGGAGTAGCAGTATCAATTGTAGTAGTAGTAGTAGCATTAGAGGTGGTAGAATTAGTAGTAGTAGTAGCTGGTGTAGTAGTGAAAGAACTTGCAGCAATAGCTGTAGTATTAGTTCTAATAATAATAATAGTAGTAGTAGTTGTTGTTGTTGTAGTAATAGATGTAGCAATAGAAGGAGTACCAGTAGGGTTAGTTCTAGTAGTAATACTAGTAAAAGTAGTTGCAGTAGTAGTAGTACTACTACTTGTAGCAGAAGCCGCAATAGTTGTAGTTATAGTAGTAACAACAGTATTAGTAGAAGTTGTAAAAGAAGTAGTAGTAGTAGTAGAAGTAGTAGGAGTAGAAGTAGCCACAGCAGTAGATGTCATTGCAGCAAGAGTGGTAGTTGCAGCAGCAGTAGCAGCAGTAGCAGCAGTAGTCATTATAGTAAGTGTAGAGCAATAATTGTTGTTGTAGTAGTTGTTGTTGTCGTCGTAGTAGCAATAGTAGTAATAGTAGCAGCAGCAGTAAAAGTAGTAGTAGTAGCAGTAGTAGCAGTAGTAGTAGTAATAGTAGTAGCAATAGCAGTGTAGTTGTAGTAGTTGTCCTAGTTGAACTATTAGTAGTAGTAGCAGTAGTAATAGCAGCAGTACTAGTAGTAACAGAAGTAGAAGTAGTAGTAGTAGTAATAGTAGTAGCAGCAGCAGCAATAGTTGCAGTAGTAGCAGTAGTAGTAGTAGTTGTTGTTGTTATTGTAGAAGAAGTAGTTGTAGTAGTAGTGGTGGTAGTATGAGTACTAATAGTAGCAGTTGTAGAAGCTGTTGCAGTAGTAACCGAAACAGTAGTTGTAGTTCTTCTAGTATTGCTAGAAATTATTATTGTTGTCACAGTAGTAGTACTAGTTATAGTAGTAATAGTACATGGAGTAGTAGTAATATTATCAGTAAAAGTAGTAGTAGCAGTAGTAGTAGCAGTAGTAGAAGTTATGGTAGTCGCAGGACGGGTACTAATAGTAGTTGTTGTGGTTGTAGCTGTAGAAGCTATAGTAGTAGTAGTGGTAGTGGTAGTAGTAGTAGTGGTGGTAGTGGTAGTAGTAGTGGTAGTAGTTGTACTAGTAGTAGAAGTAGTAGCTGTTGTTGTAGAAGTGGTAGCAGTAGTACTAGACGTAGTAGCAGTAGTAGTCGTAGTATGAGTTGAAGTAGTATTAGTAGCAAAAGTAGTAGTAGTAGTAGGAGGAGGAGGAGGAGTTGTGGTATTAGTAGTAGGACAAGTTTTAGTAGTTGTAGTGGAAGCAGTTGTAGTAGTAGAAGTAGCACTAATAGTAAGAATTGAAGTAACTGCAGATGTAGTAGTAGTAGCAGTAGAAGCTTTAATAGCTGTTGTAGTAGTAGTACTAGTAGTATTTGTAGTAGCAGTCGTAGTAGTTGTAGCAGTAGTAGCAATTACAGCGGTAGTAGGAGGAGGAGTAGTAGCAGTAGTAGTAGCAGTAGCAGTAGTTGTAGTAGCAGGTGTAGTAGTAGTTGTAGTAGTAGAAGTTGCTGTAGGAGTAGGGGTTGTAGTAGTAGTAGTAGTAGTAGTAGTAGCAGTAGTAGTAATAGGAGTACTAGCAGTAGCTGAAGGAGTAGTAGTAGTAGTAGATGGAGTAGTAGCAGTAGTGGTAGTGGTATTTGTTGCTGTTGTAGTAGTAGTAGTTGTTGTTGTTGTAGGAGGAGTAGTAGTAGTAGGAGGAGGAGGAGGAGATGTAGTAGTAGTAGTTGTTGTAGCAGTAGTAGCATTATTCGTAGTAATAGTAGTAGCTGTAGGAGTAGTAGTAGAATTAGTAGTAGTAGTTGTAGTAGTAATATAGTAATAGTAGTAGTACTAGTAGTAGTAGTGGTAGTAGTAGACTTAGTAGTTGCAGTACAAGCGGTAGCAGCAGCAGCAGCAGTAGTTGTAGCACTAGTGACAGTAGTTGTAGGAGTAGCAGTAGTTGTGGTAGAAGTAGCAATAGTAATAGTTATGGTAGTAGTAGGAGGAGTAGTTGTGGTAGTTGTTGTTGTTGTCCTAACAGCAGTAGCAGTAGCAGTAGTAGTGGTGGTAGTTGTGGTTGTAGTAGTAGGAGTGCAGTAGTTGTAGTAGAAGTAGTAGTATTATTATTACTACTACTACTACTAGTACTAGTAGAAGTAGTACTAGTTGTTGCACTAGTAGTAGTAGTATTAGTAGTAGTAGTAGTAGTCGAAGTAGTAGTAGTAGTAGTAGTACTGGTAATAGTTCTGGTAGTAGGTGGTGTGGTAGTAGTACTAGTAGCAGTAGAAGTAGTAGTAGTACTAGTAGTAGTGGTGTTGGTAGTAGTAGTGGTGGTGGTAGTAGTAGCGGTAGTAGTAGAGGTAATAGTAGCAGTAGGAGTAGTAGTTTTAATTGTAGCAGTAGCAGTAGTACTAATAACAGCAGCAATACTACTAGTAGTAGCAGTAATAGTAGCAGTAGGAGTAGTGGTTTTAATAGAAGTAGTAGTGGTGGTAGTAGTAGTAGTGGTTGTCATAGTAGGAGTAGTAGAAGTAGTAGTAGTAGTAGTAGTAGTAATAGTTGCAGTAGAAACCATAGTAGAAGTCTTAGTAGTAGTAGTAGAAGTTGTGGTAGCATTAGTACTAGTAGCAGTAGTAGAAGTAGTAGCGGCCGAAATAGAAGTAGTAGTAGTAGAAGAAGTTATAATAGCCATTGTGGAAGTAGTAGAAGTAGTACAAGTGGTATTCGTAGCTTTAGCAAGAGTTGTAGTAGTATTACTAGTATTAGCAGTTGTAGTAGTAGTAGTAATAATAGTTATTATTGTTGTTGTAGTATTAGCAGCTATATTAGAGCAGCAGCAGCAGTAGAAGTAGCAACAGTAGTAGTAGTAGTTGTAGTAGTAGTAGAAGTAGTAGTTGTAGCAGTAGTGGTAACAATAGAAGTAGCAGTAGCAGTAGCAGTAGTCGCAACAATAGCAACCATCATCGTAGTAGTTGTACTGGTAGCAGTAGTAGTAGCAATAGAAGTAGTTGCAGTAGTAGCAGTAGTGGCCATAGTAGAGGTCATAACAGCAACAGTAGTAGCAATTCAAGTTGTAGTAGCAGTAGTAGTAGCAGTAGTAGCAATAGTTGTTATACAGGTAGTAGAAGTAGGAGAAGTAGAAGTAGTAGTAGTATTAGGAATAGTGGTAGAAGAAGCAGTTGCAGAAGTAGCTGCAATTTTAGTAGTAGTAGTAGTTGCAGTAGTTGTGGAAGTTATAGTAGTAGTAGTAGCAGTAGTGGTGGAAGTTATAGTAATAGTGGTAGTTGTACCAATAGGAGTAATAGTAAAAGTAGTAGCAGATGTTGCAATAGTAGTAGTTGCAGGAGTTGGTGTAATTCTACCATTCGTAGTAGCAATAGTTGTTGTTGTCATTGAAGTTGCAAAAATATTAGTAGGAGCAGTAGCAGCAACTATAGTAGTAGGAGTAGTAGTTGCAGTAGTATCAGCAGCATTAGTAGTAGTTGTTGTAGTAGTAGCAGTAGTAGCGGCAATAGTTGCATTAGTAGCAATAGTAGAGTTAATAGTAGTAGTAGTAGTAGTAGTAGGAGTAGTAGTTATAATAATAGCAGACTAGTAGCAGTAGTAGCAGTAATAGTAGTAGTAGTGTTAGTCATAGTAGTAGTAGGAGTAGTAGTATTAGCAACAACAGTAGTAGTAGTAGTAGTAGTATAGTAGTAGTTGGAATAATAGCAGTAGTAGCAGTAGTAGATGTAGTAGTAGCAGGACCATTAGTAGTAGCAGTAGTTGTTATTGTTGTAGTAGTAGTTGTAGTAGTTGTTGTCATAATAGTAGCAGTAGTAGTAATAGTAATATTAGCAGCTATAGTACTAGTAGAAGAAGTAGTGGTAGAAGCAGCAGCAATAATAATAACAGTTGTAGCAGTAGTAGTGTTAGTAGTAGCAGCAGTAGTAGGAGTAGTAGCAACAACAACAGCAGTTGTAGTAGTAGCAGTAGTAGTGTTTGTAGTTATAGTAGTTGTGGTTGTACAAGGAGTAATAGCAGTAGTAGCAATAGTAGCAGCAGAAATAGTAAGAGAAGTAGTAGGAGCAATAGCAGTGTTAGTAGCAGTAGGACTAGCTGTAGTAGTAGTAGCTATAGTACTATTACCTGAAGGAGTAGTAGTAGTAGCATAGTAGTAGTTGTAACAGTCGTAGTACAAGTAGCCGTAGTAGTACTCTAGTAGTTGTAATCATAGTAGTAGTTGTAGTAGTAGTTGTATGATTTGTAGTAGTAGTTGCAGTAGTAGTTGTATGATTTGAAGTGGTAGGAGAAGTAGTAGCAGTAGTAGTAGCAACAGTAGTAGTCGCAGTTGTAGCAGAAGTAGTCATTGTACTAGCAGTAGTAGTCGCAGTAGTAGGAGCGATAGTAGTTGCAGTAGTGGTAGCAGTAGGAGAAGTAGTAGTAGTTGCAGTAGCTGTACTAGTAGTCGTAGTAGCTGTAGTAGTAGTAGTAGTTGTTATTGTTGTTGTAGTTGTAGTAGTCATAATTGTAGCACTAGTAGCTGGAGTAGTAGTAGTAGCAGTACTTGCAGTAGTAGTAGTAGTTGCAGTAGTAGTAGTAGTAGGTGTAAGAGTAGTTGTAGTAGTAGTTGCAATGGTAGCAGTTGTGGTAGCTGGAGTAGTAGTGGCCAAAGTAGCATTAGTAGTAGTTGTAGTAGTAGTAGCAGTAGCAAAGGTAGTAGTAGCAATAGTAGCAATAGTTGTTATGTAGTAGCTATAGTTTTAGTGGTAGTAGCAGTAGCAGCAGTAGAAGTGGTCAAAATAGTAATCACAATAGTAGTAGCAGCTGTAGTAGTAGTAGTTTTAGTAGAAACTATGGTAGAAGTAGTAGAAGTAGTAATAGCAATAGTAGTTGTTGTAGTAGTAGTAGTGGAAATAAAAGTATGAGTAATAATAGTAGTAGAAGCAGTACTAGTAGTAGTAATGTTAGTAGCAGTAGTTATAGTAGTATTAGTAGTAGGAGTAATAGAGTAGTAGCAGTTGTCGCAGTAGTAGGAGTAGTAGTACCATTAAAGCAGCAGCAGTAGTCGTAGGTGTCGTAGCAGCAGTAGCAGTAGTAGTAGTTGTAGCTGCTATAGTAGTAGTAGAAGTAGTAGTTGAAGTAGTAATGGTTATAGTAGTAGCCATAGCAGCAGTAGCTGTAGTAGTTGTTGTTGTATTTGTAGTAGTAGAAGTGTTAGTAGTGCCATTAGTAGTAGTAGTAGTAGTAGTAGTAGTACCAGCATCAACAGATGTAGTAGAAATAGTAGTAGTAGTAGTAGTAGTAGTAGCAGTACCAGCAGCAACAAATGTAGTAGAAAAAGTAGCAGAACCTGGAGTAATAGCAGATGTTGCAGTAGCAGCAGTAGTAGCAATAGTAGCAATAGAAACAATAGGAGCAGTAGCAGCAGCAGCAGTAGTTGTAGCGTAGAAGCTGTAGTTGTAGTAGAAATAGTAGTAGTAGTTCTTTTTGTGGTAGTAATAGCAACAGTAGTAGTAATAGTAATTCTAGCAGTAGCGGTAGTAGAAGGAGAAGTATTAGTTGTAGCAGCAGCCGTTGTAGTAGTAATAGTAGAAGTAGTCGTGGCAGTAGTTGTTGGAGTAGAATTAGTAGTAGTAGTCGCAATAGTAGTAGTTGTAGTAGGAGGAGTAGTAGTTGTTGTAGCAGTAGCTCTAGTCGTAGTAGGAGTGGTAGTAGTAGTTGTGTTACCAGCAGTAGAGGCAGTAGTTGTAGTAGCCGGAGAACTAGCAGTAGTAGTCATAGTAGTAGTCGTAGCAGTAGGAGAAGCAGAATTAGTGGCAACTGTAGTAATAATAGTAGCACCAGTAGTAGTAGTAGTAATAATAGTTGTTATGGTAGCTATTGTAATAGGAGTAGAAGTAGTAGTAGTAGCTGAAATAGTAATCATTGTAGTAACAAAATTAGTAGTAGTAGTAGCAGTAGTTGCAGTAGTTGTAGTAGTTGTTGCAATTGCATTGGTTGTAGTAGTAGTTGGAGCAATTGTAGTAGTAGTAGTAGCAGTAGTAGCCATAGCAGGAGTGGGAGTAGTAGTAGTGGTAGTAGTTGAAGTAGTAATAATAGTATTAGCAGAAGTAGTAGTAGTTGTAGAAGCTGTAGTCTTAGTCGAAGTATTAGTTGTTGTATTTGTAGTTGTAGAAGTTGTAGTATTAGTAGAAGTATTAGTTGTTGTTGCTGTAGTAGTGGTAGTAGTAGTAGTAGTAGTAGGAG
>RXID01021610.1:213882-234700 GCA_005019695.1 Trichopus zeylanicus subsp. travancoricus
AGAAGCAGCAACAATAATAATAACAGTTGTAGCAGTAGTAGTGTTAGTAGTAGCAGCAGTAGTAGGAGTAGTAGCAACAACAACAGCAGTTGTAGTAGTACCACTAGCAGTAGTAGTTGTAGTAGTAGCAGTAGTAGTGTTTGTAGTTATAGTAGTTGTGGTTGTACAAGGAGTAATAGCAGTAGTAGCAATAGTAGCAGCAGAAATAGTAAGAGAAGTAGTAGGAGCAATAGCAGTGTTAGTAGCAGTAGGACTAGCTGTAGTAGTAGTAGCTATAGTACTATTACCCGAAGGAGTAGTAGTAGTAGTAGCATAGTAGCAGTTGCAACAATCGTAGTACAAGTAGCCGTAGTAGTACTACTAGTAGTTGTAATCGTAGTAGTAGTTGCAGTAGTAGTTGTATGATTTGTAGTAGTAGTTGCAGTAGTAGTTGTATGATTTGATGTGGTAGGAGAAGTAGTAGCAGTAGTAGTAGCAACAGTAGTAGTCGCAGTTGTAGCAGAAGTAGTCATTGTACTAGCAGTAGTAGTCGCAGTAGTAGGAGCGATAGTAGTTGCAGTAGTGGTAGCAGTAGGAGAAGTAGTAGTAGTTGCAGTAGCTGCAGTAGTAGTCGTAGTAGCTGTAGTAGTTGTCGTTGTTGTTGTTGTTGTTGTTGTTGTTGTTGTAGTTGTAGTAGTCATAATTGTAGCACTAGTAGCTGGAGTAGTAGTAGTAGTAGTAGTTGCAGTAGTAGTAGTAGTTGCAGTAGTAGTAGTAGGTGTAAGAGTAGTTGTAGTTGTAGTTGCAATGGTAGCAGTTGTGGTAGCTGGAGTAGTAGTGGCCATAGTAGCATTAGTAGTAGTTGTAGTAGTAGTAGCAGTAGCAAAGGTAGGAGTAGCAATAGTAGCAATAGTTGTTATGTAGTAGCTATAGTTTTAGTGGTAGTAGCAGTAGCAGCAGTAGAAGTGGTCAAAATAGTAATCACAATAGTAGAAGCAGCTGTAGTAGTAGTAGTTTTAGTAGAAACTATGGTAGAAGTAGTAGAAGTAGTAATAGCAATAGTAGTTGTTGTAGTAGTAGTAGTGGAAATAGAAGTATGAGTAATAATAGTAGTAGAAGCAGTACTAGTAGTAGTAATGTTAGTAGCAGTAGTTATAGTAGTATTAGTAGTAGGAGTAATAGAGTAGTAGCAGTTGTCGCAGTAGTAGGAGTAGTAGTACCATTAAAGCAGCAGCAGTAGTCATAGGTGTCGTAGCAGCAGTAGCAGTAGTAGTTGTTGTAGCTGCTATAGTAGTAGTAGAAGTAGTAGTTGAAGTAGTAATGGTTATAGTAGTAGCCATAGCAGCAGCAGCTGTAGTAGTAGTTGTTGTATTTGTAGTAGTAGAAGTGTTAGTAGTGCCATTAGTAGTAGTAGTAGTAGTAGTAGTAGTAGTAGTAGTACCAGCATCAACAGATGTAGTAGAAATAGTAGTAGTAGTAGTAGTAGTAGCAGTACCAGCAGCAACAAATGTAGTAGAAATAGTAGCAGAATCTGGAGTAATAGTTGCTGTTGCAGTAGCAGCAGTAGTAGCAATAGTAGCAATAGAGACAATAGGAGCAGTAGCAGCAGCAGCAGTAGTTGTAGTCGTAGAAGCTCTAGTTGTAGTAGAAACAGTAGTAGTAGTTCTTATTGTGGTAGTAATAGCAACAGTAGTAGTAGTAGTAATTCTAGCAGTAGCGGTAGTAGAAGGAGAAGTATTAGTTGTAGCAGCAGCCGTTGTAGTAGTAATAGTAGTAGTGGTGGCAGTAGTTGTAGGAGTAGAATTAGTAGTAGTCGCAATAGTAGTAGTTGCAGTAGGAGGAGTAGTAGTTCTTGTAGCAGTAGCTCTAGTCGTAGTAGGAGTGGTCGTAGTTGTTGTGTTACCAGCAGTAGAGGCAGTAGTTGTAGTAGTAGGAGAACTAGCAGTAGTAGTCATAGTAGTAGTCGTAGCAGTAGGAGAAGCAGAATTAGTGGCAGCTGTAGTAATAATAGCAGCACCAGTAGTAGTAGTAGTAATAATAGTTGTTATGGTAGCTATTGTAATAGCAGTAGAAGCAGTAGTAGTAGCTGAAATAGTAATCGCTGTAGTAACGGAAGTAGTAGTAGTAGTAGCAGTAGTTGCAGTAGTTGTAGTAGTTGTTGCAATTGCATTGGTTGTAGTAGTAGTTGGAGCAGTTGCAGTAGTAGTAGTAGCAGTAGTAGCCGTAGCAGGAGTGGGAGTAGTAGTAGTGGTAGTAGTTGAAGTAGTAATAGTAGTATTAGCAGAAGTAGTAGTAGTTGTAGAAGCTGTAGTCTTAGTCGAAGTATTAGTTGTTGTATTTGTAGTTGTAGAAGTTGTAGTATTAGTCGAAGTATTAGTTGTTGTTGTTGTTGTTGTTGTTGTAGTAGTAGTAGTAGTAGTAGTAGTAGTAGTAGTAGTTGTAGTAATAGTTGTTGTAGTAGTAGTAGTAGTAGTAGTAGTAGTAGTAGTAGTAGTAGTATAGTAGTAATAGTAGTTCTAGTAGTAGTAGTAGAAGAAGAAGAAGAAGTAGTAGTAGTTGTTGTAGAAGTAATAGTAGTAGTAGTAGTAGTAGGAGTAGTAGTTGTAGTAATAGTAGTAGTAGTAGTTGTTGTTGTTGTAGAAGTAATTGTTGTTGTTTTTGTAGTAGTAGTAGTAGTTGTTGTAATTGTAGTAGTTGTAGTAGTAGTTGTTGTAGTAGTAGGAGTAGTAACAGAAGCTGCAGCAGGAGGAGCAAGAGTAGTAGTAGTAGTAGCAGTAGCGGTTGTACTAGTAGTAGCAGTAGATGCAGTAGTAGTATTAGGAGTAGTGTGTTAGTAGTGAAGTAATAGTTGTCGTAGTAGTAGTAGTCGTAGTAATAGTAGTAGTAGTCGTAGTAGTAGTAGTAGTAATAGTAGTAGTAATAGTAGTAGTAGTAGTAATAGTAGTAGTTGTTGTTGTAGCAGCAACAACAGGAGCAGTAGTTGTACTAGTAGTAGTAGCAGCAGCAGCAGTAGTAGTTGTAGTAGTCGTAGTACAAGTAGGAGTCATAGTAGTAGCTGTCATAATAGCGGCAATAGTACTAGTAGTAGCAATAGTAGCGGGAGTGGTAGTAGTCATAAAAGTAGTAGTAGTTGTGGTAGTAGTAGTTGTTGTCATTCTAGTAGTAGTTGTAGATGTAGCAGTTGTAGTAGTAGTTGTAATAGTTGTAGTTGTCGTAGCTGTAATAGCAAAAGTAGCAACAATTGCACAATTAGTTGTAATGCTAGTTGTAGTAGTCGTAGTAGTAGTAATCGGAGCAGCAGTAGCATTAGTTGTAGCTGTCTAAATAGTTGTAGGAGTAGTCACAATAGCAGCCGTAGTAGCAGTTGGAGTAGTAGTAGAAGTTGTAGCAGTAGTAACAATAATTGCAATAGTAGTAGTAGTAGTAATAGTAGTTGAAGTAGCAGTATTAGTAGTAGTAGTAGTTATAGTGGAACTAGTGGTTGTAGTTATTGTAATACTAGTAGCAGCAGTATTTTTAGTTGGAGTAGCAGTAGTAGGAGTAGCAATAGTAGTAGCAGTAGTAATTGTAGTAGGGGAAGTAATAGTAGTGGCAGTGGGTCATATCCATAGTAGTAGTAGTAGTAGCAACAACAACATTCGTAGTAATAGTAGTTGTTGTATAAGAAGTAGTAGTAATAGTAGTTAATTTTTTTTATAAGAGAGGTAGTAGTAGTAGCAGTAGTAGCCGATAGTATTTGTTGTTGTATTAGTAGCACTAGTAGTAGTAGTAGTTGTAATAGTAGTAGTTGTAGTAGTTGTTGTAGTAGTTGCAGTTGCAGTTGTAGAAGTAGCAGCAACCGTAATTGTAGTAGTTGTAGTAGGGGTAGTATTTGTCGTAGCTACAATAGTAGTAGTAGTAATAGTAGTAGATATAGTAATAGTTGTAGTAGTAATTGCATAAGTTGTTGAAGCAATTGTAGCTGTCGAAGTTGTTGTAGCAGTTGTAGCAATAGCAACCGTTGTAGTAATAGTAGTTGTACTAGAAGTAGTAGTAGTTGTTGTAGTAGTTGTAGTAATAGTAGTAGAAGAAGTGGAAGTAGTAGTAGTGCTAGTAGTAGTAGTAGAAGATGTAATAATAGCAGAAGTGGTAGTTGTTGTTGTGTTGTAATAGTAGAAGTAGTAGCAGCAGCAGTATTTGTTGGAGTCGGAGTAGCAATAGTAGCAATAGTTGTAAGAGCAGTACTAGCAGAGTTGTAGTAGTAGTACTAGCAGCAGTAGTAATAGTAGTAGTAGTAGTAGTAGTAGTAGTAGTAGTAGTAGTAGTAATTGCAGTAATAGTTGTAGCAGTAGTAGCAGTCGAAGTAGTGCTAGAAGTATTTGCAATAGTAGTAATAGTCATTGAAGTAATAGTAGTAGTTGTAGTTATAGTAGTAGAGGTTGTGGCAAGAATACTAGTCGTAGTAGCAGTAGTAGCAGCAGTAGTATTAGTTGGAGTAGCAATAGTTGTAGTCAGAGTAGTAGTACCAGTAGTAATGGTTGAAGGAGAAGTAGTAGTAATGGTAGCCGCAACAGCAGCAGTAGCAATAGTAGTAGCAGCAGCAGCAGTAGCAACAGTAGTAATAGTAGTAGTAGCATTTGCAGTAGTTGTAGCATTACTAGTAGTAGTATTAGTTGTTGTAGTAGTTGTAGGAGAAGTTGTAGTTGTAGTTGTTATTGTTATCGTAGAAGAGGTAGTAGCAGTAGTAGCATGAGTATTTGTTGTTGTATTAGTAGCACTAGTAGTAGCAGATGTTGTAGTAGTAGTAGTGGTGCTAGAAGTAGTCAGAGTAGTGGTAGTAGCAGTACTTGCAGTAGCAGCAACAGTAATTGTCATAGTTGTAGCAGTAATAGTATTTGTTGGAGCGACTATAGCTGTAGTAGTAGAAGTAGTAGATGTACTAGTAGTTGTAGTAGTAATTGCAGTAGCAGTGGCGGCAGTCGTAGCAGTCAAAGTAGTGGTAGCAGTAGTAGTAGTACAAGAAGTTGTATTAGTAGATGTCGTAGTAGTAGTAATAGTAGTAGAGCTAGTAGAAGTAGTAGTAGCACTAGTAGCAGTAGTACACATAGCAATAGTAGTGCAAATAGTAGTCGTTGTGGTAGTAATAGTATTAGCAGTAGTAGTCATACTAGTAGTAGCTGTAGTGGTAGTAGCAGCAGTTGTAGTAATTGGAGTAGCAGTATTAGTAGTGGCCACAACAGTAGTAGTACTAAAAGTAGGATAGGAAGTAGTAGTATTGAGAGTAGTGGTAGTAGTCGTAGTAGTATTAGTTGATGTTGTTGTATTAATAGCCATAATTGTAGTTGCAGTAGTAACAGTAGTAGCAGCCGAGGTAGTGGTAGTAGCATTTGCAGTTGTAGTAATATTTATAGAAGTAATAGTGGTCATAGTAGTAGTATTACTACTAGGAGCCATAGTAGTAATACTAGTCGTAGCAGAAGTCGTAGCAACAGTTGTAGTATTAGTTGGTGTAGCAGTAGTAGTAGTAGTAGCAGCAGTAGTAAGAGTAATAATAGTAGTAGGAGAAGTTGTAGTTGTTGCTGTCGTGTAGTATTAGTAGTAGCAACTACAGTAGTAGTGGTAGTGGTTGCGGTAGTAGTAGTAACAGCAGTAGCAAAAACTATAGTAGTTGTTATAGTAATGGCGATAACTGCTATAGTGGCAAGAATGTAGTAGTAGCAGTAGTAGTTGTAGTGGCAGTAGTAGTAGTAGGTGTAGCACGCAAATTAATAGTATGAGTGGTAGTAGTAATTGTACTAGTAGTAGTAGTACTTAGTAGTAGTTGTTGTTGTTATAGTAGTAGTAACAGTATTAGTCGTAGTAGTAGTACTAGTAGTAGCAGTAGTTATTGTTGTTGTGGTAGTACTAGGAGGAGTTACAGTAGTAGTATGAGCGCAAGAAGTGGTCGTACTATTGGTAGTAGTAGCAGTAGTAGTAGGAGTTTGAGTAGAAATAGTTGTAGAAGTAGTAGTAGTTGTTATTGTAGTAGTAGTAGTAGTAGCAATAGAAGTAGGAGTAGCTGTAGTAGTTGTAGTAGCAGTAGTAGTATTAGTAGCTGGAGTAGTAGTAGGAATGGGAGTAGTGGTAGAAGTAGTTGTAGTAGTAGCAGCAGTTGTTGCTACAGTAGTATTAGTAGTTGTTATTGTAGTAGGACGAGTAGTCATAGTAGTAGATGTAGTGGTACTAGTAGTTGTAGTAGTAATATTAGTTGCATTTTTAGTACTAGTAGTAGTAGCAGTAGTTATTGTAGTAGTAGGAGGAGGAGGAGCAATATTAGCTGTAGGAGTTGGGGTTGGAGTAGTAGTAGCATTAGAAGTAGTAGTAGTAGAAGTAGTAGTTGTAGTTGCAGTAGTAGTAGTAGTAGTAGTTATAGTAGTAGAAGTAGTAGTAGTAGTAGCAACAGTAGTAGTAGTAATAGTCGTAGTAGTAGTAGGAGGAGGAGGAGGAGTAGGAGGAGGAGTACTAGTGGCAGCAGTAGTAGTAGTAGTAAGAGTAGAAGTAGTAGTAGTAGGATTAGGAGCAAGAGTGATAGGTGTAATAGTAGTACTAGTCGCAATTGTAGAAGGAATAGAAGTAGTAGGAGTTGTACTAGCAGCAGAACTAGTAGTAGCTGCAGCAGTTGTAGTAGTTTTGGTAGTGGTAGTAGTAGTAGTGGTAATAATCGGAGCAGTAGTTGTAGTAGTGGTAATAGGAGTGGCAGTAGTTGTAGTAGCAGTCGTGGCATTAGTTGGAGTAGTAGTAGTGGTAGCAGTAGTGGTTGTAGTAGTCGTAGTTATTGTAATAGCATTAGTAGCAGGTGTAGTAGTAGTGGTTGTTGTTGTTGTTGTAGTAGTAGTAGTAGTAGTAGTAGTAGTAGTAGTAGTAGTAGGAGTAGTAGTAGTAGAAGTAGTAGTGGAAGTAGAAGTAGTAGTAGGAGTAGGGAAAATAGTAGAGGTAGTAGTATCAGTAGCAATAGCAGAAGTAGTAGTAGTAGTTGTTGTAGTAGTAGTAGCAGTAGTGGTAGCCGTAGCTGTAGTAGTAGTAGTCATAGCAATAGCAAGAGTAGTTGCAGTAGCAGCAACAATAGTAGTGGTAGGTGAGGGTATGGTAGTAACAGTAGTAGTATTAGTAGCAAGAGTAGTAGTAGAAGTGGGAGTAGTGGTAGAAGTAGTTGTAGTAGTAGTAGCAACAACTGCTACAGTAGTATTAGTAGTAGTTGTTGTAGTCGGACTAGTAGTCGTAGTAGTAGATGTAGTGGTACTAGTTGATGTAGTAGTAATATTAGTTGCATTTTTAGTACTAGTAGTGGTAGCAGTAGTTGTAGTAGTAGGAGGAGGAGAAAGAGCAATAGTAGCTGTAGGAGTTGGGGTTGGAGTAGTAGTAGCATTAGAAGTAGTAGTAGTAGAGTAGTAGTATTAGAAGTAGTAGTTGTAGTTGCAGTAGTAGTAGTAGTAGTAGTAGGAGGAGGAGGAGGAGGAGGAGGAGGAGGAGGAGGAGGAGTACTAGTGGCAATAGTAGTAGTAGTAATAAGAGTAGAAGTAGTAGTAGTAGGATTAGGAGCAAGAGTAATAGGTGTAATAGTAGTAGTAGTTGCAGTTGTAGAATGAATAGTAGTAGTAGGAGTTGTACTAGTAGTAGAACTAGTAGTAGTTGCAGCAGTTGTAGTACTTTTAGTAGTGGTAGTAGTAGTAGTGGTAATAATCGGAGCAGTAGTTGTAGTAGTAGTAATAGGAGTAGCAGTAGTTGTAGTAGTTGTCGTGACATTAGTTGTAGTAGTAGTAGTTGTAGCAGTAGTGGTTGTAGTAGAAGTAGTTATTGTAATAGGATTAGTAGCAGGTGTAGTAGTAGTGGTTGTTGTTGTTGTTGTAGTAGTAGTAGTAGTAGAAGTAATAGGAGGAGGAGTAGTAGTAGTAGAGGTAGTGGAAGTAGAAGTAGTAGTAGGAGTAGGAAAAATAGTAGAGGTAGCAGTATCTATAGTAATAGCAGAAGTAGTCATAGTAGTAGTAGTAGTAGTAGTAGCAGTAGCAGTAGCCGTAGCTGTAGTAGTAGTAGTCATAGCAATAGCAAGAGTCTGCAATAGTAGCAACAATAGTTGTGATAGGTGAGGGTATGGTAGTAGCAGTACCAGTAATAGTGTTAGTCGTAGCATAGTAGCAGCATCAGTAGTAGTTCTAGTAGTAATCGTAGCAATAGCAGAAGTAGTAGTAGTAGTAGCAGTAGTATTACCAGTAGCTGCAGTTGTAGCAGTATTAGCAGTAGCAGTAGGGGTATTCGTAGCAGAAGTAGTAGTAATAGTAGTTGTAGAAGTAGTAGTTGTAGTAGTAGTAGTAATATTTGTTATTGTAGTAGCAGTAGCAGCAGTAGTAGTAGTATTTGTTGTTTGTGTAGTAGTGCTTATAATAGGAGTAGAAGATGTAGAAGTAGTAAGGGCAATAGTAACAAAAGCTATAGTATCTATAGTAGTAGTTGTTGTTGTGGCAGTTGCAGTAGCAGTAGAAGTAGCAGAAGTGGTAGTAGTAGTAGTAGTAATAGAAGTATTTGTAGTAACAGTAGTAGCAGTAGTTGTAGTATGAGCGGTTGTAGCAGAAGTAGCTGTAGTAGTATCAAAAGTAGAAATAATAGTAGTAGTTGTTGTAGAAGATGTAGTAGTAGTAGTAGTATTAGTAGTCGGAGTAGTAGTAGCACTAGCACTAGTAGTCATAGTAGTAATAGTAGCGCAAGCAGTTGTAGTAGTAGTAGTAGAAATTGTAACAGTAGTCATAGTAGTATCTGCAGCAGTAGTTGGAGTAGTAGTAGTAGTAGTACCAGTAGCGGTGGCATTAGGACCAATAGTTACAGCGCTAGTAGTTGTAGTCGAAGTAGCTGTGGTAGCAGAAGCAATAGTAGTAGTTGTTCTAGGAGTAGCAAAAGTAGTAGTTGCAGTAGTAGCAGTTGTAGGAGTAGTCACAATAGTAGTAGTAGCATTTATAGCATCAGGATTACTAGTAGTAGTAGTACTAGGACTAGGAATAGAGATATTAGTAGTAGTAGTAGTAGTAGTAGTAGTAGAGATAGTAGTAATAGTAGTACTAGTAGTAGGAGTAGATGCAGCAGCGGTAGTAGTAGAAGTAGTTGCAGTTGTAGGTGTAGCAGTAGCAGTAGGTGTAGTAGTTGTTGTAGTAGCAGTAGCAATAGCAATAGTAGTCATAGTAATAGTAGCAGTAGTAGTAGTAGTACAAGTAGTAGTAGTTGTTGCTGTTGTTGTTGTAGTAGTAGTAGTAGTTGTTGTTGTATAGTAGTAGGAGAAGTAGTAGTCATAATAGTTGTAGTAATAGTAGCAACAGGAGTAGTAGTAGTTATTGTTGTTGTCGTTATTGTTCTTGTAGTAGTAGTAATAGAAGTAATAGTAATAGTGGCAAGCGCTACAGCAGCTGCAGTAGTACAAGTAGTAGTTATTGTAGTAGTTGCAGTTTTGGCATTAGAAGTCGTAGTAGTAGTATTGGTAGCAGGAGTAGTAGAAGTAGAAGTAATAGCATGAGTAGTAGTAGTAATTGTAGTAGTAGTACTAGTAGTAATATGAGTAGTGGTAGTTGTTGCAGTAGCATTAATAGTATTAGTAGCAGTAGTAGTAGTAATAGAAGTAGTATTAGTGGTAGTAGTAGTAGTGGTAATAGTAGTAGTAGTATTGGTAATAGTAGTAGTAGTAGGAGGTGGAGTAGAAGTAGTAATAGTAGTAGCAGTAGTAGTAGTAGGTGAAGAAAGAGTAGGAGTAGTAGTACCAATAGTAGGAGTAGGTGTAGTAATGGTTGTAGCAAGAGTAGTAGTAGGAGTAGGAGTAGTGGTAGAAGTAGTAGTAGTAGTAATAGCAGCAGCAGCAGCAGCAGCAGTAGTAGTAGTAGTAAAAGTAGCAATAGTAGAAGTTTTATTAGTAGTAGTAGTTGTTGTAGTAGTAATTGTCTTTGTTGTAGTAGTAGGACTACTAGTAGTAGCAGTTGTACTAGTAGAGTAGTAGTAGTTGTAGTAGTAGTAGGAGTAGGAGTAGTAGTGGTTGTAGTTGGAGTAGGAGTAGTAGTTGTTGTTGTAGTAGTAATAGAAGGAGTAGTAGTTGCAACAGTAGTATTAGCACTAGTAGTTGTAGTAGCTAAAGAAGTTGTAGTAGTAGGTGCAGTAGTAGTAGTAGGAGTACGAGTAGTAGCAATATTAGTAGTAGTAGCAGCAATAGCAGCAACAACAGAAGTAGTACTAGAAGTAGTAGTTGTAGTAGTTTTAGTAGTAGTAGTAGTAGTAGTAGTAGTAGTAGTAGTAGTAGTAGTAGTAGTAGTAGTAGTAGTAGTTGTAGTAGGAGTACTTGTGGTAGCAGTTGTACTAGTTGAGTAGTAGTTGTTGTTGTAGTTGTAGTAGGAGTAGGAGTAGGAGTAGTCGTTGTTATAGTAGGAGTAGGACTAGCAGTACTAGGAGTAGGAGTAGGAGTAGTAGTTGTAATAGTAGAAGAAGTAACCGTAGTTGTTATGGTACCAGTAGTAGTGCTAGTATTGGTTGTTGTAGTAGTAGCAGCAGTAGTAGTAGTACGTGTAGTGGTAGTAGTAATAGTCATTGTAGCAGTCATAGTAACAGTAGAAGTAGTAGTAGGAGGAGTATTGGTAATAGTAGTAGAAGTAGTAGTAGTAGTAGTAGTAGTATTAGTAGTAGAAATAGTTGTAGCATCAGTAGTAGTAGTTGTACTATTTTTACTTATAGTAGTATTAGTAGGAGTTTGAGTAAGAGTAAGAGTAGTAGTAGTTGTTGTTGTGGTAGTAGCAGCAGTAGTAGTAGTAGAAGTAGGAGTTGGAGTAGTAGTAGCAGTAGTAGGAGTAGGAGTAGTAGTAGTAGTAGCAGAAGTAGGAGTAGGAGTAGTAGTGGTAGTAGAAGTTGTAGTAGCTGTGGTTGTAGCAACAGTAGAAGAATTAGTAGTAACAGTAGCAGTAGTATTAGTTGGAGTAGTAGACATAGTGGTAGTTCTAGTTGCAGTAGTCGGAGTAGGAGTAGTTGTAGTAGTAGCAAGAGTAAGAATAGTAGTAGTAGTAGCAGGAGTAGGAGTTGTAATAGTAGTAGTCATTGTAGTAATAGTAGTAGTTGTTGTAGTAGTAGTAGCATTACGAGTAGTAGAAGTAGGATTAGTAGTAGAAGGAGTAGTAGTAGTTGGAGTAGTGGTGGTAGTAGTAGTAGTAGTAGGAGTATTTGCTACAATAGGAGTTGGAGTAGTAGTAGTAGTACCAGCAATAGTAGTAATAGTAGTAGCAGCAGTAGTAGTTGTAACTATAATAGTAGTAGCAGCAGTAGAAGCAACAGCAGCAGCAGCAGCAGTAGTATTAGTAGTAGTAACAAAAGTACTAGCAGTAGTAGTAGTAGCAATAAGACTCAGTATAGGATTAGTAATAGGGGTAGTAGTAGTTAGAGTAGTTGTACTCGTAGTAGTAGTCGGAGTAGAAGTTGTAGTTGGAGTTGGGGCAGGAGTCGTAGTAGTAGTTGGAGTTGTAGTAGTATTAGTACTTGTAGTAATGTAGTAGTAGTAGTAGTAGTAAGAGTAGTAGTAGTAGTAGTAGTGGTAGCAGTAATAGTTGTTCTTATTCTTGTTGTTATTGTAGTAGTAGTCCTTGTAATAGTAGTAGCAGTAGTGGTATCAGCAGCAGTAGTAGTAATAGCAGTAGTGGTTAGAGTAGTAGTATGAGCGTTAGTTGGAGTAGTTGCGGTAGTAGGTGTAGTAGTTGTAGTAGTAGGTGTAGCAGTAGTAGTCGTAATGGTGATAGTAGTAGTAGTAGTTGTAGAAATAATAACAGTATCAGTAGTAGTAGAAGCAGCCGTAGTAGCAATAGCAGTAGTAGAAGTTGTAGCAGCAGCAACAGCAGTAGTAGTTGCATTAGAAGTAATAATATGAGTGGTAGTAGCAGTTGTAGTAGTCGTAGTTGTAGTAATAGTAGTAGTAATAGTAGTGGTAGTTATAGGAGGAGGAGGAGGAGTAGTAGTACCACTAGAAGTAGTAGTAGTATTGGTGGTAGTAGTAGTAGTAGTAGTAGGAGTTGGACAAAGTTGTTGTAGAAGTAGTAGTAGCAGTAGGAGTAGTAATAGTAGTAGTAATCGGAGTAGGAGTAGCAATAGTAGTAGCAGGAGTAGTCGTTGGAGTTGGAGCAATGGTAGAAGTAGTGGTAGTAGTAGCAGCAGCAGCTAGAGCGGCAAAAGAAGCAGCAGGAGTAGTAGTTGTAGTAATAGTATGAGTAGAAGTTATAGTAGTAGAAGTTGTTGTTGTAGTAGTAATAGTAATATTAGTAGCAGTTGTAGTAGTAGTAGTAGTTACAATAGTGGTAGAAGTAGTAGGAGGAGGAGGTGCAGTAGTAGCAGCAGGAGTAGGAGTAGTAGCATTTGTAGTAGTAGTAGTAGAGTAGTAGTAGTAGGAGGAGGAGTAGAAGAAGTAGTAGTAGTAATAGTAGTAGTAGTAGTAGTAATAGTAGTAGGAGTAGTAGTAGTAGTAGTTACAGTAGTGGTAGAAGTAGTTGTAGGAGGAGGTGCAGTACTAGCAGCAGGAGTAAATGTAGTAGCATTTGTAGTAGTAGTAGAGTAGTAGTAGTAGTAGTAGTAATAGAAGTAGTAGTAGTAGTAGTAGTAGTAATAGTAGTAGTAGTAGTAGTAGTTATAATAGTAGTAGGACTAGCAGTGGTAGTTGTAGAAATAGTAGCAGCAGCAGTTGTAGTAGTAATAGGAGCATCACAAGTAGTGGTAGTAGTAGGAGGAGAGTTAAGAGTAGTAGCAGTAGTATGAATTGTAGTAGTAGTTAGAATAGTAGTAGTTGCAATAGTAGCAATTGTAGTAGGAGTAGTAGTAGTAATAGTAGCAGTTGTATTAGGATTGCTGGTAGTAATAGTAGTAATAATAGTAGATCTTGGAGTAGCTCTATCAGTAGGAGTAGTAGTAGAAGTATTAGAACTAGTAGCAATAGTATTAGTAGTACTCGTAGCAGAAGTTGTAGTAGTGGTTGTAATGGGAGTTGGAGTGGGAGTAGTAGCAGGAATAGTAGTTGTTGAAATAGTGGTAGTAGCAGTAGCAGCAGCAATAGTAGTAGTAGTAGTAGTCGTAATTGGAGTAGTAGTTGTTGGAGTAGGGGAAGTAGTGGTAGTAGGAGTAGTAGTAATAGGAGTTGCAATGGGACTAGCAGTAGCAGTACTCTTAGTAATGCGCGTTGGAGTAGTAGTAGTAGTAGTAATAAGAGTTGGAGCAGCAGTAGTAGTCGCTATAGTAGCAGTAGTAGTTGTCGAAGTAGTAGTAGTAGCAGCTGTAGTAGTGGTTGTTGTAGTAATAGTAGTCATAGTAGTAGTTGTAATGGTGCGAGTAGTGGTAGTAGCAGTAGCAGTAGGGGAAGGAGTTGTAGCTGTAGCAACAAAAGCATTAGTGGTAGTGACAGTACTACTAGATAGAGTAGTTGTATTAGTAGTAATAGTTGTACTAGTAGTAGTAGTAGTACTAGTAATTTAACATTAATAGTAATAGTTGTAGTAGTAGTTGTTGTATTAGTAGTAATAGTTATAGTAATAGTTGCAGTTGTTGTAGTTGTAGTAGTAGTAGCGTAGCAGTAGTAGTGTTAGTAGTAATTGTAGTTGTTATTGTAGAAATAGCAGTAGTAGTAATTTAATATTAGTAGTTGTACTAGTAGTAGTATTAGGTGGAGTAGGAGTAGTAGTAGCAATAGTAGTAGTAGCAGTAGCAGTAGCAGTTGTAGGAGTAGTAGTACTAAAAATAGTCGAAGTCGGAGCAGGAGTAGTAGTAGTCGTAGAAGTAGTAGTATTAATGGTAGTAATAATAGTAATTGTAATAGTAGAAGTAGTAGGAGGAGGAGTAGTTGTAGAAGTAGTTGTAATTGTATTAGTGTTAGCAACAAAAGTAGTAGTAGAAGCAGTAGAGTAGTAGTATTAGCAGTAGTAGTAGTAACTGTAGTAGAGTAGTGGTAGTAGTAGTAAGACTAGTAGGAGGAGGAGTAGCAGTAGAAGTAGCAACGGCAGCAGCTACTGCGGCAATAGCAGTAGTGGAAGTTGTCATAGCAGCTGCAGCAACAGCAAGATTAGCAATAGCTATAGTAGGAGCAGGAGTAGTAGTAGTAGTAGCAAGAGTAGAAATAGGTGTAGAACTAGTACTGCTGTAGTTGGTACAACAACTACTACAGCTATTCGAACCACTGCTACAACATCTACTAGTAGTACTACTACTGCTGCAGCTGCTACTTCCGCTACTACTACAATTGCTACTATTACGGCTACAATTGCCACTACTTCCACTACTATTGTTACTACTGCTACTACTTCCACGGCTACTACTACTATTGCTGCTACTACTACTGCAACAATTGCTACTGCTACTACTAACACTGCTATTACTTCTACGACTACTACTGTTACCACTACTGCTACTTCTACTACTACTACTGCTTCAGCTGCTTATACAGCTGCTGCTACTACTACTACTAATTCTACTCTTACAGCAATTGCTAATACTGGTGATACTACTACAAATACTACAGCTACTGCAACTTCTCCAACAATAATAACAACAACTACTATTACTCCATCTCCTCCTACCATTATTGTTGTTATTGCTACTACTGCTATAACTACTATTACTACTACTACAACTACTACTCCTACAACTGCTACAACTGCTACAACTGTTACTACTACAACAACAACTACTACTGCTACTAATGCTACTACCATTACTACTACTACTACTATTGTTACTGCTACTACTACTACATTTGATACCACGACTACAGCTGGTACTAAAAATACTGCTATTACTATTACAGCTACTACCACTGCTACTACTTCTCCTACTATTACTACTTATGCTCCTCCTCCTCCTCCTCCTCCTACTACTACTACTACTACAAATAATAATAATATTATTGCTACTAATACTACTACTACTAATAATAATAATAATACTATTGCTACAACTACTATTACTAATGTCGCTATTACTCTTATTACTACTACTACTACTACTACTATTAGTATAACTACTACTCCTACTACTACTACTATTCCAAGTACTACTACTAGCAACACCCCTACAACTACTGCTGCCACTGCTACTATTACCACTAGTTCGACTACATATACTACTACTCCTACGAATACTACCACTACAACTACGACGACGACCACAACAACAACAACAACAACAAACTACTACTACCACGACTACTACAACTACTAGAAAAACTACTATTTCCACTACTATTACTACAACTACCACTACTACTCCTCCTACGGATACTACTACTACTACTACTAGTACTACTCCTGCTAATACTACTGTCATTACTATAACAATTACTACTACTAATACAACTACTACTATTACTACAACATCTATAACTCCTTCAAGTACTACCACTGCTACTACAACAACTACTCCTACTTCAACTATTATTACTATAGAAACAACTCCTACTACTTGTGCTAGTAATACCACTACTACTTCAACTACTACTACTAATACTACTATTACCACTTGCACTACTACTGCTATTACTACTAGCACTACTATTGCTACTACTACTATCACTACTACTACAATTAGTACCACCACCACTACTACTACTACTATTGCTACTACGACTACCAGCCCTAATGTCATAGTTACTACTACAACTACTACTATTATTTCTGCTGCTACTACTAATACTATTACTATTACTACTACTATTATTATTATTACTACTACTACAACAATAACAACTACTACTACTACTACTCCTGCTCCAACTACTGCTATGACTACTACAACTAGTACTAGCATTGCGACTACTACTACTACTCCTCCTACTTCTACGTCTTCTACCACTACTTCGACTACAAACCACTACAACTGCTACTACTACTACCCCTTCTAGTACTACTACTACTACAACTAGTAATACTACTACTACTACTGTTGCTGCTACTGCTACTTGTACTACTACTACTATTAATACTTAACAGAAAAGTACAACTACCGCTACTACTTCGACTACTACGACGGCTGCTACTACTACCACAACTACTTTTGGTATTACTACTACTACTACTCCTACTATTGCTCTTACTACGCCTACTAATCCTTCTAAAGCTACTACAGCTAGTACTTTTCCTACTACTACTGCTATTACTACTCCTAATATTACTATTACTACTACTATTACTAGCACTATTATGACTACTACTATTACAACTCCAACTACTATCACAACTCTTCCTACTACTTCTACTACTTATTTTACCACTACTAATACTACTACTACAACTTCTACTACTACTGCTACTCTTACTCCTATTACTACTACTGCTACTGCTACTACTATTACTACTACTACTACTACTACTACTGCTACTACTACTACTACTACTGCTACTACTACTACTACTCTACTACTACTACTACTACTACTATGACAACTACAACTATTGCTACTGCTACTACCACTACTACTACTATTAGTACCACTTCTACTACTACATCTGTGGCTACTACTACAACTACAATAACAACTATAACTACTACTACTCCTAATACTACAACAACTACTACTGCTACTACTATTGAAACTATGATTGCCACTTCTAATACTACAGCTATTACTATTGCTACTATTATTTCTACTACTACTACTAATACTACTACTATTACTACTATTATTATTACTACTACAACTACTACTCCTGCTCTTACTACTACTATGACTACTACAACTACTACTAGCACTGCGACTACTACTACTACTACTACTACTTCTATGTCTTCTACCACTACTTGGACTATAAATAACTACTACTGCTACTACTACTACCCCTACTACTACTACTACTACTACTACTACTACTATTTCAACTACTACTATACTACTACTTGCATTACTACAACTACTACTTAACAAAAAAGCACTACTACCACTACTACTTCTGCTACTACGATGGCTGCTACTACTATTACTACTACTGTTGCTCATACTACGCCTACTAATCCTTCTACAACTACTACAACTAGTACTTATCTTATTATTACTGCTATTACTACTCCTCATATTATTGTTACTACTGCTCTTACTAGTAGTACTCTGACTACTACTATTATAACTCCTACTACTATTTCTACTACTTATTTTACCACTACTAATACTACTGCTGCTATTGCTATAACTACTACAACTTCTACTACTACTGCGATTCCTACTGCTACTAGTACTACTGCTACTACTACTGCTACTACTGCTGCTACCACCACTACTACAACCACTGCTGTTACTACTACTATAACTACTACAACTACTACTAACACTGTGACTACTAATACTCCTACTTCTACGTCTTCCACCACTACTTCAACTGTTAACCACTACAACTTTTACTACTGCTACTACTACTACTGCTACTATTGCAACTACTACTGCTACCACTGCTACTACCACTTGTACTACTACTACTGCTACTACGACTACTGGTATAGCTGCTACTCTTACCACAACTATGGCTACTTCTGCTACTGCTACTACAACTATTACTACTACGGCTAAGACAACTACTACTACTGCTACTTTTGCTACTGCCACTGCAACTACTGATGCTTATACTGCTACTACTACCGCTACTCCTATTGCTACTGCTCCTACTACTACTTCCACTACTGCTATTACTACTACTACTAGTACTACTTCTACTACTTTTACTACTACTAGTGCTACTACTATCACTACTACTACTACTGCCGCTACTGCTACCATTTTTGCTGCTACTACTACCACCACTACCATGACTACACCGACTATAGCTACTGTTGTTATGGCTGCTATTGCAACTACTACTACTGCTGCGACTACTACTACCACTGCTACTACTATTGCTACCACTACTTTTACTTCTACTGCAACTACTACCATAAATTCTACAACAACAACTACTACGACTACAGCTACTATTAAGACGACCACGACTACTACGACAACAACAATTGCTACCACTACTTCTACTATTAATACTACAGCTACTGCTACTACTACTACAACTTCTGCTACTACTACAACTACTGCTACTACTACTATTACTACTACTACCACTACTATTACTACTAGTACTATAATTGCTACCACTATTATTACTTCTACTAATACTATTACTACTACTATTACTATTAGTACAACTGCTACTGCTGCTACTACTACTACTACTCCTCCTAATACCTCTCATACTCATATTCGTGCAGCTACTACTACTAAAACTCGAACTACAACTGCTGCTATGACTACTACAACTACTACTTTTACTATTTCTGCTACTACTACTGCTGGTACTTCTACAACTGTTACTACTATTGCTTGTATAATTACTATCACTACTACAACTACAACTACTACTACTATTACTACTACTACTACTACAATTACTGCTACTGTTATTGGTACTGTCACTATTCCTACAACTGCTACTATGCCTACTATGACTACTGCAACTACTACAACTACGACTACAACTTGTATGCCGGGTACCACTCATGCACATATTCGCCCTCCTACTACTACCACTCCTAGCACTACTACTACAACTCAAACAACTACTCCTACTCCAACTCCTACTACTATTACTACTATTCATTGTATAATTACTACCACTACTATTACTACTACTTCTACTTTTGCTACTACTGCTACTGCTACTACTACTACTACTACTAATGTTGCTACTACGACTACTCCTCCTACTCCTGATCCTGCTACTACTACTACTCTGACTCCTACTACTGCTCTGACTCCTACTTGTACTACTACTACTACTACTACTACTACTACTACTACTACTACTACTACTACTACTACTACTACTACTACTACTACTACGACTACAACAACTACTACTACTATTACTTTGGCTGCCTACTACTACTACTATTGTTGCTGTTGCTACTTCTGCTATTGCTGTTGCCACTACTACTACTACTATTACTACTGCAGCTGCTACTGCTGCTGCTTACACGTCTATAACTCCTATTACAACAAATACTACTACTACGTCTACTACTCATACTTCTGCTACTACTACTTCTACTACTACTTCTATTAGCACCACTACACTACTCCTACTGCTTCTACTACTACTACTCCTACCGCTGCCACTACTACTACTCCTACCGCTGCCACTACTACTACTCCTACTACATCTCCTACTTCTACTAATACAACTACTGCTACTGCTACTACAACTACTCCTACTGCTTCCACTACTACTCCTACTGCTTCCACTACTACTCCTACTACTTTTGGTAATACTACTACTCCTCCGACTACTACTGCTACTACTACTACAACAAGTACTTCCACTATTGCTACTACTACTAGTACTAATATTACTACTACTACCACTGCTGTTGTTGCTGCTACTATGGGTACTATTACATTACTGCTGCTACTACGGCTACTACCACTGCTGCTGCTACTACTACTACTACTACCACTACTTTTGCTTCTAAAACTGTAGCTACTATGACTACTACTACTATTGGTACAGCTTCTACTACTTCTGCAACTATTCCCACTACTGCTTCTACTACTATTGCTACAGCTTCTACTACTTCTGCAACTATTCCCACTACTGCTACTACTACTACTTCTACCATTGCTAATAGGACAACTATTACCACTACTATTACTTCTACTACTATCACTTCTACTACTAGTGCTAATACAACTACTACTGCTACTACTGTTACTACTAATACTAATCCTACTGCTGCTACTAGTATTACTTCTACTTCTACAACCACTACTTCTACTACTGCTACTACTTATACTACTACAGCTACTAATAATCCCATTGCTACTCCTCCTACTACTACTACTACTTCTACTATTACTACTACTACTACTTCTACGATTTGTACTACTACTACTACTACAATGACGACGATGATTACTTACAACAACAACTACTGCTACTACTTCTACTACTTCTACTACTACTACTACTACAACTGTGACTAGTAGAACTACTATTGCTGCTACAACTACTTCTGCCATTGCTGTTGATACTGCTACTACAACTACTACTATTACGACTACTACTACCATGACTACTATGACTACTCCAATTGATACAACTACTCCTATTACTACAACTTCTACTACGTGTACCACACCTGCTACTTCTACTACTACTCCTACTGCTGCTACTACTACTCCTAAAACTGCTACTACTAATCCAACACTGCTTCAACAACTGCTACTACTACTACTACTACAACTATTACTATAGCTACACCAACAATTATTACTATTACTACTACTCCAGCAACTAGCATAAGTATAACGACTACTACTACTACTACAGCTACTACTACAACTACTATTACTATAACTCCTACTCCAACCTCTACTCCTACAACTAGTCCAACTATAATTTCTGCTAATACTACCACTACAACAACTACTACTACTACACCAACTATTACTACTACTACTACTACTGCTACGACTGCTAGAACAACTACTACAGCTATAATTACTAATACTACTTTCGCTACTACTACTACCGCTACTCCAATTCCTACTCCTAACAGTACAGCTACAACTGATAATACTACTACTGCTATTACTACTGCTACTACTACAACTGTAACCACTACTACTAATGCTACTACTAGTACTACTACTGCTACTACTACTGCTGCTACAACTACTGCTACTACTAATACTACTACAACGGCCACTACTACTTCTACTATGACTACTCCTGCTACTATTACGACAATGACTGTCACTACTTATACTTTTGCTACTAATACTACTACTGCTACTACTACAACTATAATAACT
>RXID01021611.1:0-76324 GCA_005019695.1 Trichopus zeylanicus subsp. travancoricus
GGGGTCTTAGGTGTAGTAGTAGCAACAATAGGTGATATTGTAGTAGTAGTACTAGTTGTTGTTGCTGTAATGGAAGTAGTAGTAGGAGGAGGAGGCGGAGGAGCAGCAACAGCAATAGCAGTAGTAGTAATAATACTAGTAGAATTCATAATAGCAGTCGTAGTAGTAGTTGTTGTTGTTATTGTAGTAGTAGTAGTAGCAAAAGGAGTAGTCCTAGTGGTAGTCGTAGTAGTATTTGTAGTAGGAGTATTAGTACTTGTAATAGTAGTAGTAGTAGTAGTTCTACTACTAGCAGAAGTAGTTGTCGTAGTGGTAGTAGTACTTGTAGTTGTAGCAGCAGCAGTAGTAGTACGAGTAGTAGTAGTAGTAGTAATAGTAGTTGTAGGAGTTGTATTTGTAATAATAGTAGTAGGAGTGGTTGTATTTGTATAGTAGTAGTAATAGTAATAATAGTAGTAATAGAAGTAGTAGTAGTAGTTATAGTAGTAGCAGCAACAGCAGCAGTAGTGGTAGTATCAGTGGTAGTAGTAGTAGGAGTAGCAGTAGTAGCAGTAGGAGTAGGGGTTGGAGTAGGTGTTGTAGTAGTTGCAGTAGTAGAAGTAGCAGCAACAGTAGTAGTCATAGTAGGAGTAGGGTTAGGAGAAGAAGTAGTAGGACTAGTAATAGTAGTAATAGTAGTAATAGTCGTTGAGTAGTAGTAATAGTAGTAGTTGGAGTGCCAGTTTTTATTATCGTAGCAGCAGCAGCAGTAGTAGTTGTAGTAGTAGTAGAGGTAGTCGCAGCAGTGGTAGAAGTAGTAGTAGTAGTAGTAGTAGTAGCAATCATGGCAGTAGTAGAAGTTGCAGCAACAGTAGTAGAAGTAGTAGCAGTTGTTGTTATAGTAGTTACAGTAGTATTATGAATAGTGGCTATAGTTGTAGTAGTAGTTATAGTAGTATAATTACTAGTAGTAGTTGTAGTAGTAGTAGTTGTAGCAGAAGTTGAAGTAGAAGTAGTTGTAGTAGTAGTAGTAGTCATAGTAGTAGTAGTAGTACTAGAAGTAGGGGTCGGAGTAGGAGGAGTGGCGGAAGCAGTAGTCAACGTAGTTGCAGTAGTAGGTGTAGTAGTAGTAGAAGTCGGTGTAGTAGTAATAGTCGTAGCAGTAAGAGTTGTGGTAGTAATAGTAGTCGGTGTAGTAGTAGTAGCGATAGCGGTTGGTGGAGTAGAAGTAGTACTAATTGTAGTAGTAGGAGTAGTAGTTGTTGTTGCTATAGTAATATTAAAAGCAGTAATAGTAGTAGTATCAATAATAGAGTTATAGTGGTAGTAGCAGCAATAGTAGTAGTAGTAGCAGTAATACTAGTGTTAGTAGTTGTAGTAATAGTAGTAGTAGCAATGGTAGTAGAAGTAGTTGAAGCAATAGCAGAAGCAGTAGTAGTACCAATAGTAGTAGTAATAGTAGTAGTATTAGTAATAGTAGTAATAGTTGTTATTGAAGTAGCAGTAGTAGTAATAATAGGAGGAGGAGGAGGAGGAGTAGTAGTCGCAACGGTAGTAGTAGTAGTAGCAGTAGTAGCACAAGTAATAGTAGTCATTATAGTAGTACTGGTTATTAGTGTTCTTGTGGTATATGTTGTAGTAGTAGTAGTTGCAGTACGGGTTGGTGTAGGAGTAGTAGTATTAGTAAAAGTAGTAGTTGCAGTAGAAGGAGGAGGAGGAGTGGTAGTAGTTGTAGTAGTATTAGTATTGGTAGAAGTAGAGGTGGTAGCAGTAGTAGTAGGAGGAGGAGGAGGAGCAGCATTAGTAGGAGGAGTAGTAGTAGCAGCATTAGTTGGAGTAGTAGTAGAAGCAATATTAGTATTATTATTATTATTATTATTATTATTATTATTAGTTGCAACTGTAGTCGTAGAAGTAGTAGTAGTAGTAATAGTAGTAGTAGAAGTAGTAGCTGTAGTTGTCGTCGTTGTAGTAGTAGTAGTAGTAATAGTAGCGGTAGTATTAGTAGTAATACAAGTAGTTGTAATAGTCGTAGTAAAAGCACTTGGGGCAGTATTAGTAGTAGCAATAGTAGTAATTGCCCGAGTAGTAGTAGTACTACAAGTAGTTGTGGTTGTAAGAGTTGTAGTCATAGTAATAATAGTAGTAGGAGGAGTAGGAGCAGCAGCAGCAGCAGCCGCAGTAGTTGCAGCAGTAGTACTAGTAGTAGTTCTTATTGTAGTATAAGTAGAAGTGGTAGTAGTAGTTATTGTTGTAGTAGTAATAGTAGTTGTGGTAGCAGTAGTAGCAATAATAGTAAAAGTAATAGAAGTAGTAGAAGCAGTAGTAGTAGCATTAGTAGTATTACGAAAAGTAGTAGCAATAATACAAGTACTAGTAGTAGTTTAAGCAACAACAATAGTAGCAGTGGTTGTAGTAGCTATACAAGTAGTTGTAGAAGTAGCAACAATAGCAGCAGTAGTATGGGAAGCAGTAGTAGTAGTAGTATCAGTAGTAGCAATAGTAGTAATAGATGCAGCAATTGTATTAGTAGTAGTAGTAGAAGTATTAGTAATAGCAGTAGTAGTACTAATAGAAGTAGTAGTAGCAGCAGTAGCAATACTCCTAGTAGTAGTCATCATTGTAGTAGTTACAGTAGTAGTTGTTGTGTTCATAGTTGCAATAGTAGCAGCTATTACAGAAGTTATTGTAGTAGTAGTAGTTGTAGTAGTAGTAATAGTAGTCGTGTTGGTAGTCATAGTAGTATTAGTAGTAATAGTAGTAGTAGCAATAGCACTATTTGTAGTTGTAGTTGTCATAGTAGTAGTGATGGTGGTGGTAGTAGTAGCTGTAGTAGTAGGAGTAGGTGTAGGAGTAGGAGAAGTAGTAGTCGGCAGTAGTAGTTGGGGTAGTGGTTGGAGTATTAGTTGGAGTGGTAGTTGCAGAAGTAGTTGGAGTAGAAATAGTAGTAGCGGTAGTAGCATAAACAGTTGTAGAAGTTATAGTAAAAGTATCAGTAGTAGTAGCAGAATTAGTAGTAGTAGTAGTAGCTGTAGTACTGATGGTGGTAATAGTACTAATAGGAGTATTAGCAGCAGTAGTAGTTGCAGTTGTTGTAGTCGTAGTAGTAGTAGTAGTAGTACTAGCAAGAGTAATAGTAGTGGCTATAATAGTAGTAGCAATAGTAGTAGTTGTACTTTTTGTAACAGCAGCAATAGAAGTAGTAGTTGTTATAGTTGTAGTACTAGTAGTAGTAACAGGAGTGGTAGTACTAGTGGTAGTTGCAATAGGAATTGTAGTAGTAGTAGTGGTAGTACTAATAGTAATAGTAATAGTAATAGTTGTAGGAGGACAAGTAGTACTAATAGTAGTAGATGTAGTAGTAGTATAGTAATAGTAGTATTAGGAGGATGAGTATTATGTGCAGTAGTAGTTGTAGTGGTAGTAGTGGTGGTAGTAGTAGAAGCAGTAGTAGTAGAAGTAGTTGTAGTGGCAGTAGAAGTAGTATTTGTAGAAGTTGTAGTACTAGTAGTAGTGATAGGAGGAGTAGTAGTAGTCGTAGTCACAACGATTATAGTATTAGTGGTAGGAGAAGTAGTACTAGTAGTAATAGTAGTAGTGGTTGTAGTAGCTGTAATAGAAGTACAAGCTATTAAACTATGAGTATTAGAATTAGTTGTAATAGTAGTAGTAGTAGTAATAATAGGAGTAGACATAGTAGTTGGAGTAGTAGTAGTACTAGCAGTGGTAGTTGTAATTGGTGTAGTAGTTGTCTGAGTAGGGGTAGTGGTGGTGGTAGTAGCTGTAGTAGTAGAAGTAGTAGTAGTAGTAGGAGTAGTTATAGGAGGAGTAGTAGTAGTAGAAGTACTAGTAGTACTAGGAGTAGTTATATGAGGAGGAGGAGTAGTAGTAGAAGTACTAGCATTAGTAAGACGAGGAGGAGTTGGAGTAGTAGTAAGGGGAGCAATCAAAGTAGTAGCAGTAACAATAGTAGTTGTAGTAGTTGGCAAAGTTGTAGTAGTTAATATAGAAGCATCAGCAATAGTTGTTGTACTGGTATAATAGTTGTAGTAGCAATCATTGTGGTACTAGCTGCAACAGTAGTAATACTAGTAGTAGTGGCAGTAGAGGTAGTAGTAGTAGTTGAAGTCGTAGCAATAGTAGTAGTAGGCAAAGTATTAGAAGTAGAAATAATAATAGTAGAAGTAGTAGCAAGAGGATTTGTTGTAGCAGTAATCGCAGTAGTAGTAGTGGGAGCACTAGTGAGAGTAGAAGCTACAAAAGTAGTGGTAGCAGTAGTTGTTGTTGTAGAAGTGTTGTAGTAGTAGAAGTGGTAGTAGTCAAGGTAGTAGTAGAAGTTGTAGTTATAGTAATAATCATAGTAATAATATTCGTAGTGGTAGTAGTGGCAGCAGTAGTAGCTGTAGTAGTAGTCATAGTAGGAGAAGTATCTGCAGTTGCAGTAGTAGTAGTAGTAGTAAGTGTACTAGTAGTAATAGTTGTAGCAGTAGTTGCAATAATAGCAGTAGTAGTAGTAGTCGTAATAAAAGCAATAGTAGTAGTTGGAGAAGTAGTAGTAGGAGTAGTATTAGTGGTAATATTAATATTAGTAGCAACATTATAGTAATAGTAGTAGTAGAAGTAGTAGCCATAGCAATAGTAGTAGTAATATTAGTAGGTGTAGCAGTAGGAGTAGTAGCAGCAATAGTAGTAGTACAAGGAGTCATAGTCCTACTAGTTGTAGTAGTAGTAGAAGTACTAGAAATGGTAGTAATAGTAGTAGTGGTTATAGTAGGAGTAGTGATAGCTATAGGAGTGGTTGTACAAGTTGGATTAGTGGTAGTAGTATTATTCATAGATGTAATAGTTGTACATGTCGGAGTAGTAGTAGTACTAGTAATAGTTGTAGTAGTTGTTATTGTTGTTGTTGCAGTAGTAGTAGTAGTAGTAATCATTGTGGTTGTAGTAGTGATGAATGTAGCATTAGTAGCCCAAGCTGTAGTAGTAGTATTAGGTGTAGTAGTAGTAGTAGCAGTTGTTGTTGTTGTTGTTATTTAATTGTTGCAGTAGTAGTTGCAGTAGGAGTAGTAGCAATAGTAGTGGTAGAAATAGATGGTGTTGTTGTAGTAGTAGTAGTAGTCATGGTAGTAGTAGTTGTTGTTGTTGTTATTATCGTTGTTGTTGTTATAGCAGTTGAAGCAGCAACAGCAACAATAGAAATAGTAGCAATAGTAGTAGATGTAGTAGCAGTAGTAGTAGTAGTAGTAGAGGTAGTTGCAGTACTAGTAGCAATAGTTGTAGTAGTAGAAGTAGTAGTAGTTGTAATAGTAGTTGTTGTTGTTGTTGTAGTAGTAGTAATAGTAGGTATAGTATTCGTAGTAGTAATAGTAGTTGTAGAAGCAGAAGTAGCTATAGCCCTAGTAGTAATAGCAGTTGCAGTAGTAATGGGAATTGTAGTATTCGTAGTAGTAATAGCAGTAGTAGGAGTAGTAGTTATAATAGAAGTAGTTGTAGTGGTAGTAGTAGGAGCAGCAACTACAGCAACAATAGCAGTAGTGGTGGTGGTAGTAGTAATAGTAGCGGTAGGGTTAGCAGTAGCTCTGTAGTAGCAGCAACAATAGTTGTGGTAGTAGTCATAGTTGTAGAGGTAGTAGTAGTAGTACTAGTCGTAGTCGTAGATGCAGTTGCCGGAATAGTAGTGGTAATAGCATAGTAGGAGTAGTAGTCATAGCAGTAGTAGTAGAAATAATACTACGAGTGGTAGTAGTAATAGTAATAATAGTGGTAATTTTAGTAGTCATAGCAACCGTAGTAGTAGTAGTAGTAATAGTAGTGGTAGTAATTTTAGTAGTGGTAGTGGTTGTAGTAGTAGTGGTAGTAGTGGTAGTAGCAGTAGTAGTAGCAGTAGTAGTAGTTGTCGTAGTAGCAGTAGTAGTTGCTGTAGTAGTTGTAGCAGTAGCAGAAGTCCTGGCAGTCGTGGTGGTTGCAATAGAAGTAGTAGTAGTACTTGTAAAAATAGCAGTAGTAGGATAGTAGTAGTAGAAATAGTAGAAGTAGTAGTAATAGTAGTAGAAGTGGCTGAAACGGTTGTAGCAGTAGAAGTAGTGGCAAAAGTAATAGTTGTCCTAGTAGTAGCAGTAACAGAAGAAGTAGCAATAGAAGTAGTAGCACTAGTAGCCATTGTTGTTGTTACAGTAGTTGTGGTAGGAAATGTAGTAGTAGTAGTAGTAATAAAAATGGTAGTAGCATCATCAGTAGCAACAGTAGCTGTAGTATTATTAGTAGTAGTTACAACGGTAGTTGTAGAAGTTATGGTAGTAGTAGCAGTAGTAGCGGTATGAGCAATAATAGTAATAGTATTATTAGTAGCAGTAATTGTAGTACCATTTGTAGTAGCAGTAGTAGTAGTTGTTGTTGTTCAAGTAGCAACAGTATTTGTAGTAGTAGTAGCGACAGTTGTGGTAGTGCTAGAAGTAGTGTTCATAGTTGTAGCAGCAGCTGTTGTAGTAGTAGTAGTTGTGGAATCAGTAGTAGAAGTATTATTAGAAATAGTAACAGCAGTAGGAGAAGTAGTAGTAATAATAGCAGTGGTAGTAGTAGTAGAAGAAGAAGTAGCAGTAGCAGCAGTAGTAGTAGTAGGAGTAATAGCAACAGTAGCACGAGTAGCTATAGTAGTAGTAGCAATAGAAGCAACAGCAGTAGTGGTAGTAGTAGTAGAGGTAGTAGTGGCAGTAGTAGCAATACAAAAAATTAGAGTAGTATTAATTTTTGTTGTAGTAAGTAGTTGTAATAGTAGAAGTAGTAGTTGTTTGAAGAGTAGAAGTAGTAGCAGAAGTTGTAGCAGTAGGAGTAGGAATAATAGTAGTAGTAGTACTAGAGGTAGTAGTAGGAGTAGGACGAGTCATAGCATTAGTCGCAATCGATGTGGTACCAGTAAAAATAGTAGTAGTAGGAGGACTAGGAGAACTACTACTATTAGTAGTAATAGTAGTAGCAGCAATAGCAGTAACAGCAGCAGTAGTAGCAGCTGTAGTAGCAGTAATATTAGTCGTAGAAGTATTAGCCGAAATAGTAGTTGTAATAGTCGTAGCAGTAGTAGGAGTTGGAGAAGTAATGTTAGTTAGTATAGTAGTAGTAGCAGTAGTAGTAGAAGTAGTATAAAGATTAGTGGTCCTAATAGTTGTAGTCGTGGTAGCGGTAATAGAAATGGCAGCAGTAGTAGCAGTGGTTATAGTCGGAGTAGTAGTAGTAGCTATTAGGGTAGTTGTAATAGTTGAAGTAGTGGTAGTAGTAGTATTCATAGAAGTAATAGTAGTAGATGTCGGAGTAGTAGTAGTACTAGTAGTACTTGTTCTTGTAATAGTAGTAGTAGTAGTAGTAGTAGTATTGGTGGTGGCAATAGTAGTAATCATTGTGGCTATAGTAGTGGTAAAAGTAGTAGTGGGAGCTGTATTAGTAGTAGTAGTTGTTGTTGTTATTATTGTTGTTGCAGCAATAGTAGTACTAGTAGTAGCAGTAGTGGTCATAGTAGATGGTGTTGCTGTTGTAGTAGTGGTAGTAGTCATGGTAGTAGTAGCTGTTGTTGTTGTCTTCGTTGTTGTTGTTGTCGTAGTTCTCATAACAGCAGTAGTAGTAGTAGTAGTAGTAGTAGAAGTAGTTGCAGTACTAGTGGCAACCGTTGTAGTATTAGAAGAAGAAGAAGTAGTAGTAGTAGTAGTAATAGTAGCAAAAGTAGGAGGAAGAGGAGGTGGAGGAGGTGGAGGATGAGGTGTAGTATTTGTAGTAGTAATTATAGGAGTAGTAGCCCTAGTAGCAATAGCAGTTGTAGTACTACCAGTAGTAGTTGTAATAGTAGTAGTCAGAGTAGCAATTATAATAGTAGTAGTTGTAGTGGTTGTAGTAGTAGTAGCAGCTACTACAACAATAGCAGTAGTAGTAGTCGTAGTAGCAGTAGTAGTAGAAGTAGCAGTAGTAGTTGTAGTTGTAGATCTCGCAGCAGTTGTAGCAGTAGTAGCAATAGTTGTGGCAGTACTCATAGTAGTAGAAGTAGTCATAGTAGTAGTTGTTGTAGTAGTCGTCGTAGTAGTAGTTGTTGTTGTTGTAGTAGTAGTCGTAGTCGTACTTCTAGTAGCGGGAGTAGTAGCAATAGCAATAGTATTAGTAGTAGTAGTAGTAATAGTAGTAGTAGTGGTAGTAGTGGTAGTAGTAGTAGTATAATAGTAGTAGTAGTCGTAGTAGTGGTAGTAGCAACAGCAATACTAGCAATTGTTGTAGTGGTAGTTGTAGTATAGTAGTAGTAGTAGTAGTTGCTGCAATAGTAGTGGCAGTACTAGAAGTCATAGTAGTCATGGTAGAAGCAATAGAAGTAGTTGTAGTAGCATTTTTAGAAGTAGCAGCAGTAGTAGTAGTAGCAGTAGCAGAAGTTGCAGTAGTAGTAATAGTAGTAGAAGTAGTGGAAGCAGTTGTAGTAGTAGAAGTTGTAGTCGTCGTAGTAGTGCCAATTGTAGTGGTAGTAGTAGAAGTTATACTAGTAGTAGCAGCAGTAGTAGTATGAGCAACAATAGTAATAGTAATACTAGTCGCAGAAGTTGGAGTAGTAGTACCATTTGCAGTAGCAGTAGTAGTTGTTGTTGGTGAAGTGGCAGCAGTATTAGTTGTAGTAGTAGTGGTAGCTATGGTAGTGCTAGAAGTAGTAGTCATAGTAGTAGCAGCATCTGTAATAGTAGTATTTGTTATGGAAGCAGTAGTAGAAATAGTAGTGGATGTAGTAGCAGCCATAGGAGAAGAGTAGCAGTAGTAGCAATGGTAGAACTAGTAGTAAAAGTAGTAGTAGTAGGAGGAGGAGGAGGAGGAGTAATAGCAGGAGCAGCAAAGTAGCCGTAGTAGCAGTAGTAGGACCACTAGTACCATTGGTGGTGGTAGTAGTAGTAGTTCTTGTTGTTGTTGCAGTTGAGTGTTAATAGTTATAGTTGTAGTAGCAGTAGTAGTAGCAACTACAGTAGTAGTGGAAGTAGGAGCAGTACCAACAATAGGAGTAGTTGTTGTAGTAGTAGTGGTGTTAGTTGTAGTAGCAACAGTAGGAGCAAGAGATATGGTGGGGGTGGTGGTGGTGGTGTTAGTAGTAGTTGTTGTAGTATAGTAGTAGTAGCAGTAGCAGTAGTATTCGTAGTTGTACTAGTGGTGGTGGTAGTAGTAGTAGCAGCACTAGTAGTTGTGGCAGTAATTGTAGTACTTGGAAAAGTAGTAGTAGTTGTAGTTGTCGTAGGAGGAGTTGTAGTGGTAATAGTAGTAGCAGTAGAAATTGTGGTAGTAGTAGTAGTTGTGGTGGTAGTAGAAATAGTAGTAGCAACAATAGTAGTAGGAGTTGTAATATGAATAGGTGCAGGAGGAGTAGTAGTAGGAGTAGTAGTTGTAGTACTGGGAGTAGCAATAGCAATAGTAGAATTAATAGTAGTAGTAGAAGTAGTAGTGGGAGTTGTCGGAGTAGTAGTCGTAGTAGTAGTTGCAGAAGTAGTAGTATTAGTATTAGTAGTTGTAGAAGAAGTGGTAGTAGTTGTTGTTGTTACAAAGGAAGAAGATGTAGAAGTAGCAGTCGTACTACTAATGGTAATCGGAGTAATTGTAGTAGCTGGTGTACAAGTAGTAGTAGTAGTACTACTACTATTAGTAGTAGCAATAGTAGCAATAGCAGTGTTGGAAGTGGTTGTCACAATAGTAGTAGTAGCAATAGAAGTACTCGTAGTAGTAGTAGTAGTGATAGTAGCAATAGCAGTTATAGTAGTAGCAGGAGGAGGAGCACGAGTAGTGTGAATAGGTGAGGAGAAGTAGTAGTACTAGCGGTAGTAATGGTGGTAGTAGGAAGTAGTGGTATTACTAGGAGTACTAGTAGCAGAAATAGTAATGGTAGTAATAGGAGTAGTTGTAGTTGTTGTTCTTGTACTAGTAGTAGTAGAAGCAGTATAGTAGTAGTAGTAGTAGTAATAGTAATAGTATTAGTAGTTATAGTAGTAATAGTAATGGTAGGAGTAGGAGTTGTAGTTGTACTACTAGTAGTAGTAGTATTAGTAGCTGATGTAGCAGTAGTAGCAACTGTAGAACTAATAATACTATTAGTAGTAGTAGTAATAGTGGTAGTAGTAGTATTAGTAGTAGAGTAGTAGTAGTAGTAGTAGTATTGGTAGTAGTAGGAACAGTAGTAGTAGAGGAGGTAGTAGTACTAATACTAGTCGTCGTAGTAGTTATAGTAGTAATAGTCCTAGTAGGAGCTGGAATAGGAGCAGAGGTAGGAGTAGTCATAGCTGAAGTAGTGGTGGTAGTAGTAGTTGCAGTAGGAGTTGAAGTAGGAGTTGTAGTAGCAGCAGTGTTAGCAGCAGCAGCATTAGTAGTAGTGGTAGTAGTACTACTACTACTAGCAGTAGTAGTAATAGTAGTAGCAGTAGTAATGGTAGTTGTAGTAATAGAAGTAGAGGATGCAGTAGTTGTTGTTGTAGTAGTACACGTAGTAGTAGTTGTTGTAGCAGCAGCAGCAGAAGCAATAGTAGCAAAGTAGTAGCAGTCGTTGTAGTAATGGCAGTAGTTGTAGTAGTAGTAGTTATTGTTGTACTAGTGGTGTTAGTAGTAAAAGAGTAGCAATAGGTATAGTAGTTGTCACTGTAGTAGAAGGAGTACTAGTAGTAGTAGTAGTTGCTATCTTAGCAGTAGTAGTTGCATCACTAGCAGTAGTAGAAGTAGTTGTAGTCGTAGTAGTTATTGTTGTACTAGTGGTGTTAGTAGTAAAAGAGTAGCAATAGGTATAGTAGTTGTCACTGTAGTAGAAGTAGTACTAGTAGTAGTAGCAGTTGCTATCTTAGCAGTAGTAGTTGCATCACTAGAAGTAGTAGAAGTAGTAGTAGAAGTAGTATTAGTAGTAGCAGCTGCTATAATGGTATTAGTAGTGGTAGTCGTAGTAGTTGTAGTAATTATTTGTAGTGGTTGTTGTAGCAGTAGAAGTAACAGAAGACGTACTAGTATCTGTTGTTGTAATAGCTGTAGTAGTAGTAGTAGTAGCAGCAATTCTAGTAGTATTAGAAATGTTAGTAGTCATTCCCATAGCCGTAGTAGATGTTATGGCAATAGTAGTTGTAGTAGCAGTAGTAGCAGAAGTAGAAGTAGTAATAGTAGTAGTAGAAGTAGTAGTCACAGTAATGGTAGTCGTAGTACCAGTAGTAGTAGTAGAAATAGTGGTATTAGTAGTAGTCGTAGTAGTAGTCACAGCCGCAATAATAACAGAAGTATTAGTAGCAACAATTGTTGCAGTAGTAGCTCTATTAGTAGTTGTAATTGTAGTAGTAGCAGTAGTAATGGTAGTAATAGTTGTAGCAGTAGTGGAAGTAGTAGGTTAAGTACTATTAGTAGTAGTAGCATTTGTAGGACGAGGAGGAGGAGTAGTAGTTGTTGTGGTTGTTGTAGTAGTTCTAGTTGTTGTTATAGTAGTAATAATAGTAGTATTAGAAGTAGTAGTAGTTGTAGCAGTAGTACTAGTACTTATAGTAGGATTTGTGGCAGTAGCAGTTGTAAAAGTAGTAGCTATATTAGTTGTAGTAGTTGTTGTTGTAGTAGTAGTGGTGGTGGTGGTGGTAATGGTAGTGGTAGTTGGTGAAGTAGTAGTAGTTGTTGTTGTGGTAGTAGTAGCAGCAGTGGTTGTAGTAGCAGTGGTAGTATTAGTATTTGTTGTGGAAGTAGTAGTTGTAGCTGCAGTAACTATAGGAGTTGTAGTAGCTATAGAAGTAGTAGTAGCAATTGAAGTAGCAATAGTAATGGTAGTAGTAGTTATAGAAGTAGTAGTTGTAGAAGAAGTTGTATTAGTAGTTGCGTTGCAATTGTAGTAGTAGTTGTTATAGCAGTAGTTTTAGCAGTAACAGTGGCAGCAGTAGTAGAAGTAGGAGACTAAGTAGTAGTAGTTTTTGTTGTGGTTGTAGGAGAAGTAGTAGTAGTAGTAGTCATAGTTGTTGTAGTAGTAGTTCTAGTTATTTCAATAGTCATAATAGTAATAGTAAAAGAAGTAGTAGTAGTTGCAGCAGTAGTAGCAGTTGCTTTAGTAGGATTTGTAGTAGTAGTTGAAGTGGTAGTAGTAGGCCTAGGAGGAGTAATAGTGGTAGTAGTGGTAGTAGTAAGCCTAGGAGGAGGAGTAGTAGTAGCAGCAGCAGTAGCAGTAGTTGTATTAGTAGTTATTGTGGAAGTAGTAGTTGTCACAGAAGTAGTAGTCTTTGCGGCGATAACTATAAGAGTCACAGTAGCCGTAGCAGTAGAGTACTAGAAGAAGTAGCAGTAGCAGTAGCAAAAGAAGTATCAGTAGCAGTAGTAGTAGTAATAGTAGTCATAGCATAAGTAGTAGTAATAGAAGTAGTGGTAGTAGTAGCAGTAGTCGTAGTAGTAATAGTAGCAATATTAGCTATATTAGTAGTAGTAGTAGTAATAGTATAACTAATAGTAGCAGAAGTAGTTGTAGTAGTTATTGTAGTACAAGTTGTACCAGTAGTAGTAGCCATAATAGTAGTAGCAGAAGTAGTAGTAGTAGGAGTAGTAGTAGTAGCAGCAGTAATAACAGTAGTAGTAGCACTAATAATAACAGTAGTAGTAATATTAGTAGCAGTAGTAGTAGTAGCAGTAGTGGTAGGCATAGCTGCAGTAGTAGTAGTAGCGATAGCGAAAGTTGATATAGTTGCAATAGCAGTAGTTGTAGCTATAGTTGTAGTAGCAACAGCAGCAGTAGTAGTAGTTATAGTAGTAGTATTAGTAGTAGTTGTGGTAGTAGTAGTAATAATAATAGTGGGAGTAGTACTAGCTATAGTAGCACAAATGTAGTAGAAGCAATAGAAGTTGTGGTAGTGAAAGAAGTAGTACTCGTCTATGTTGAGCAGAAGTAGTGGTAGTAGTTGTAGTAGTAGTAGTTGCAGTGGTAGCAGAGTTAGTATTTGTAGTGGCAGTAGTAGCAGCAGTAGTACTAGCAGTAGTTGTAGTAGTAGTAGTTGTTGCTGTTGTAGTAGTTGTTGTACTAATAGTAGTAGTAATACCAATAGTAGTAGTAGTGGTTGTTGTAGTTGTAGTTGTAGTAGTAGTTGTTGTAGTAGTTGTCATAGTAATAGCAGTAGTAGAAACAACAATAGTTGTAGTAGTTGTAGCAGAAGAAGTAGTACTATTACAATTACTACTACTATTACAATTACTACTACTACTATTACAATTACTATTACTACTACTACTACTACTACTACTACTACTGTTGCTACTTCTATGATCGCTACTACTACTACTTCCCCTACAATTGTTACTTCTGCTACCACTATTATGATTGCTGCTACTACTACTGTTGCTGCTAATATTAAAATAACAACAACAATAACAACAACTACTACTGCTACTACTGCTCCTGCTATTACAACTGCTACAACAACTACTATTATTGCTACTACAGCTACTACAACTACTGCTACTAAAACAACTACTATTACTACAATAACAACAACTACTGCTACTACTACTACAACTACTACTACTTCTCCTATGACAACTACTGCTGCTACTAAAACTGCTGTTACTACTACTACTACAACTATTACAACTACTACTATTACTACTACTGCTACTTATGGTACTACTTTTGCAACTACTTTCTACTACTACTACAACTAGTACGACTACTTTACCTACAACTACAACAACAACTACTACTAATGCTGCTGCTACCACTAGTGCTGCTACAACTACGACTATTACTAGTACTACTGCTACTACAACTACTACTACAACTACTGCTGCTAATCCAACTACTTCTTATAGTACAACTAATGCTGCTACGCCTACTACAATAATTGCTAGTACTGCTACAAATAGTACTATTACTGCTGCTGCTACTATAGCTATTACTGGTACTGCTCATTCTGCAACTAGTAATACCACCACTACTATTGCTGCAACTACTACTACTAATACTACTAATGCTGTTGTTGCTCCCACAACTACTGCTACTACTACTACTACTACTATTACTAATTCCACTACTGCTGCTACTACAACTACCACTACTAGTACGATAACTACTCCTTCCGCTACAACAGATGCCATTACTAGGCATACTACTACTAGTACTACTAGTACCACAACTACTTCTTCTGCTTCTACTATTGCTATGTATACTGCTACTGCTGCTATTACTGCTATTGCTGTATAACAACAACTACTACTATAGCTACTACAACGGCTACTACTACTACTACTGCTTCTACTAGTCCTATTATTACTACTGCTACTACAACTACTACTATAACTACTTGTACTACAACTACTACATCTATTTCTACTAATACTGCTACTACAAATACTAATACTACTACTCCTTCTACTACTAGTGCCATTGCTAATACTACCACTGCTACTACAACTATTACTACTATTTCCCCTACATCAACTACTTCTACAACTATTACTGCTCCGACTACTACTACTTCTATAACAACAACAACAACCACTGCCACCACGACTATAACTACTTCTACTACAACGACAACAACTACTACAACAACAACAAGAACAACAACAACAACAAGAACAACAACGACAACAATAACAATTACTACTGCTGCTACTACAACAACAACAACTGCTACTACTGTTGCTACTACAACTACTACTACTACTACTACTAGTACTACTAGGACTACTACTACTACTACCACCACTAATTCTACTACTAGCACTACTACTTCTACTGCTCCCACAGCTACTGCTGCTACTAAAAGTGCTGTTACAAAAACTGCTGTTACTGCTACTACTACAACTATTATGACTACTACTATTACTACTGCTACTACTACTATTACTACTACTGCTACTGATGGTACTACTTCTACAACTACTTCTTCTGCTACTACTACAACTAGTACTACTACTTTGCCTATAACTACAACAACAACTACTACTAATGTTGCTGCTACCACTACTGCTGCTACAACTATGACTATTACTAGTACTACTGCTACTACAACTACTACTACAACTAATGCTGCTACCCAACTACTTCTTATGGTACTACTAATGCTGCTATGCCTAATAGAATAATTGCTACTACTGCTACAAATAGTACTATTACTATTGTTGCTACTAAAGCTATTACTGGTACTGCTCATTCTGCAACTACTAATACCACCACTACTATTGCTGCTGCTACTACTAATACTACTAATGCTGTTGTTGCTCCCACAACTACTGCTACTACTACTACTACTACTACTATTACTAATTCCGCTACTGCTACTACTACAACTACAACTACTAGTATGATAACTACTCCTTCGGCTACAACATATGCCATTACTAGGCATACTACTACTAGTACTACTAGTACCACTAGTACCACAATTACTTCTTCTGCTTCTACTATTGCTACGTATACTGCTACTGCTGCTATTACTGCTATTGCTGTACAACAACTACTACTACTATAGTTGCTACAACGGCTACTACTACTACTACTGCTGCTACTAGTACAATTATTACTACCGCTACTACAACTACTACTACAACTACTGGTACTACAACTACTACTTCTATTTCTACTAATACATCTACTACAAATACTAATACTACTACTCCTTCTACTACTAGTACAATTGCTAATACTACCACTACTACTACAACTATTACTACTATTTCCCCTACATCAACTACTTCTACAACTATTACTGCTCCGGCTACTACTACTTCTATAACAACAACAACGACCACTGCCACCACGACTATAACTACTTCTACTGCAACAACAACAACTACTACTACTATTGCTGCTACTACAACAACAACTACTGCTGCTACTACAACAATAACAACAACAACTACTACTGCTAATACAACAACAACAACAACTACTACTACTAGTACTACTAGGACTACTACTGCTACTACTGCCACTAATTCTACTACTAGCACTACTACTTCTACTGCTCCCACAGCTACTACTACTACTAGCATGACTACTACTACAACTACTACTACAACTACTGCTGCTACTGCTTCTACCACTGCTACTGCTACCACATCTGCTATAACTACTACAACTATTACTATTACTACAACAACAACTACTACTACTACTCTAGCTACTGTGACTACAGCCACTACGATTACTGCTTCTGCACTACTACTTCTATTACCATTGCTACACTACTACAAGGATTGCTACTAATGCCTCAACTACTACTGTTACTATTGCTAGTACTGCTACTGCTGCTACTATAGCAACTACTGCTATAATTGCTACCTTTTATATTGCTACTACTACTACTGAGACTACAACTTTGACTACTATTGCTACTACTACTGCTACTTTTCCTAGGACAACTTTTGTTACAAATACTTCTACTACTACTACAACTATGGCTACTACCACTACTACTACAATAATTATTACTACTTCTCACACTACTTCTTCAGCTACTACTCCTACTACTATTGCTACTTCTACAACTGATATACTACTACAACTACTACCACTACGACTAATACTAGTAATAGCACTATAACTACCATTGCTATTGCCACTACTAGTACAACAATTACTTTTACTAGCAATAATAGTAGTTGTAGTAGTCACAGTAGTAGTAGTAATACTAGTACTAGCAGCAGCAACAACATTAGTAGTCGTAGTAGTAGTGGTAGTTTTAGTAGTAGTAGTAGAAGAAGTCGGTGTAGTTGAAGTAGGAGTCATCGTAGTAGTAGTAGTGGTGGCAGTGTAGTAGCAGCAGAAGTAGTAGTTGTAGTTGGGGAAGTAGTAGTAGTAGTAGTTGTAATAGTAGTTATAGTAATTGTAGTAGTTGTTGTTGTTGTAGTAGTAGCCATAGTAGTAGTAAAAGTAGCAGTAGGAGTAGTAGTAGTAGCAATAGGTGTACTAGTAGCGACAGTAAGAATAGTAGTCATAGTAAAAGTTATTGTTGTAGTAGTAGTAGTAGAAGTAGTTGTAGTAGTAGTAGTAGTTGCAGCAATAGTAGTAGTAGTAATAGCAGTAGTTGTAGTAGCAATAGTAGGAGTAGGAGTAGTAGCAGTAGCAATAGGAGTAGGAGGAGGAGGAGTAGTGGTAGAAGTAGTAGTAGTAGTGATAGTTGTTATAGTAATAGTAGTAGTAGTAGTAGTTATAGTTGGAGCAGTAGTAGTAGTAGTAGTAGTAGTTGTAGTAGTTGTAGTAGTAGCTGTAGTAGAAGTAGTAGTACTAGTACTAGGAGTAGCAGTAGTTGGAGGAGTAGTAGTGGTTATAGTAATAATAGTAGTAGTAGTGCTAGCAGTAGAAGTGGTAGGAGGAGTAGGAGGAGGAGGCAGAGTAGTAGCTAGTACAGTAATTGTAATAGTTGTAGTAGTAGTAGCAACAGTAGGTGTAGCAGTAGTAGTAGTACTATACGTAGGAGTAGCATTAGTAATAATAGCCATAGTAGCAGGTGGGCAGTAGTAGTAGGAGGCGTAGTAGTAGTAGGAGGAGGAGGAGTAATAGTAATAGTAGGAATAGCAATAGTTATTGTAGTAGTAGAAGTAGTCGGAGTAGTGGTAGCAGTAGTAACAGTAGGAGTAGTAGTAGCTGATATAGTAGTACTAATAGTAGTAGTAATAGTAGTAGCAGTAGCAGTACTAGAAGGAGTACCAGTAGTAATAATAGCCATGGTAATAGAAGGAGCAGTAGTAGCAAGAGTAGCAATAGTAGAAGTGGTAATAGTAGTACGAGCAGAAGTTGTAGGAATAGCAATAGCATTAGTAGTAGTAGTAGTAGTCATAGTAGTACAAGTAGTAGTCATAGTAGCGAAAATAGTAGTAGTAGAATTAGTAGTAGTGGTGGTAGCAGTTTTAGTAGTGGTTGTAGTAGTAGTGATTGTGATAGCAGTAGTAGTAGTTGTTGTTGTGGTAGTAGTAATAGTAGCAATAGTTGTAGCTGGAGTAGTATTAGTTTAAGGAATAGTAGTAGGAGTAGAAGTAGAAGTAGCAGAAAAACTAGCAGTAGAAGCAGTAGTAATAGTATTACTAATAGTAGTAGTTGTAGCGGGAGTTGTAGTAGGAGTACTAGTTGTAGTGGTAGTAGAAGCAGTAGTAGCAATAGCAATAGCAGCTGTAATAGTAATTGTAGTAGTTGTAAAAGTAGCAGCAGAAGTAGTAGTTGTAATTGTGGTAGCAATAGTAGTAGTTGTAGTACTAATAGTGGTAGTAGTAGCAGTAGCAATAGTACTCATCGTAATAGTAGTAGTAATAGTAGTACTTGAAAGGGTTGTAATAATAGTAGTAGTACTAGTGGTAGTTGTAGTAGGAGTACTAGGAGTACCAGTAGTAGTAGTAATATTAGTAGTAGCATTAGTAATAATAGTAGTAGTCGAAGTAGTAATAGTAGCAATAATAATAGTTGTAGTAGTAGTAGTAATAGTAGTAGTAGTGGCAGTAGTAGTAGCAGTAGTAGTACAAGTAATAGTAGTAGCAGTTGCAGTAGCAGTAGCAACTGTAGAATAGTACTAGTAGTAGTCATACTAGTAGTAGCAGTTGTTGTTGTTGTTTTTGCAATAGTCATAGTAGTACTAATAGTAATAGTAGAAGTAGCAGTTGTAGTAGTAATAGTAGTGGTAGTAGTAAAAGTAACAGTAGTAGTAGTGATAGTAGTAGTAGTAGTAGTGGTGGTGGTGGTAGTAGTTCTAGTAATAGTAGTAGCAGTTGCAATACTAGTAGCTATCGCTGCATAGTACTAGTAGTTGTGGTTGTTATTGCGGTTGTATTTGTAGTAGCCATAGTAGTAGTATTTGTAATAACAGTAGGAGTAGTAGGAGGTAGTGGTAGTAGTAGTGGTGGTGGTGGTGGTGTTTGTAGTCTTAGTAGCAATAGTAGCAATAGTAGTAGTAGTAGTAATAGTCGTAGTTGTAGTACTAGTAGTAGGAGTAGCAATAGTAGCAGCGATAGTATTTGTAGTTGTTGTAGTAGTAGTAGTTATAGTAGTGGTAGAAGTAGTTGTAGTAGCAGAAGCAATAATTGTAGTTGAAGTAATATTAGTAGTAGTAGAAGTTGCAGCAGCAGCAGCAGTAGCAGTAGTCATAGGAGTAGTAGTTGTAGTAGTGCTAGTAATAGTAGTAGCAATTGCAGTAGCAGCCGCAGCAGTAGCATAGTACTAATCATAGTGGTTGTTATTGTTGTTATGGTATTTGCTGTAGTTGTTGTAGTAGTGTTAATAGTAGTTGTAGTTGAAGAAGAAGAAGAAGCAGACGAAGAAGAAGTAGTAGTGGTGGTAGTAGCAGTACTAATAGTAGTCATAGCAGTAGTAGTCATAGTAGTAGTAGTAGTAATAGTAGTAGTTGATGAAGTTGTAGTAGTCGTAGTAGTAATAGTAGTAGTTATAGTATAAGTACTAGGAGTACTAGTAGTACTAGTAATATTAGTAGTAGCAGAAATAGTAATAGTAATAATAGTAGTAGTAGTAATTGTAGTGTAGTAGTAGTAGTACAAGTATTAGTAGTAATAGTGCAGTAGCAGCAGCAGGAGCTACTAGTAGTAGTAGTAGTTATTGTCATTGTTGTTGTCGTATTTGCAGTTGTCATTATAAAAGTATTAGAAGTAGTAGTAGTGGCAGTAGTAGCAGTAGTTATAGCAGTAGTAATAGCAGTAGAAGCAATACCTATAGTAATAGTAGTAGAAGTAGTAGTAGTAGTAGTGGTAGTAGTTGTAGTAGTAGTAATAGTAGTAGCAGTAGTAATAGTAGCAATAGTAGTAGCAATTTTTGTAGTAGTAATAGTAGTAATAGTTCTAGTCATAGTAGTTGTAGCAGTAGTAGTAGTCGTATAAGTAATCGTAGCAATAATATAATAGTAGTAGTTGTAGTAGTGGTAGTGGCAGCAACATAAGTAGTAGTAGTAGTAGCAGAAGTAGTAGTGGTCGTCGTAATAAATAGTAGCAGTAGTAATAGCAGTAGGATAAGAAGAAGCAGTAGTAGTTGTAGTAGTAGTAGTAGTAGTAATAATAGTAGTAGTTGTAGTAGTAGTAGTAGTTGCAGGAGTAGAAGTAGTACTTGTAGTTTTAGTTGTAGTTGTAGTGTAGTAGTTGGAGCAATTATAGTAGTAGTAGAAGTAGTAGGAGATGTAGTACTAGCAGCAATAGTAGTAGTAGTAGCAGAAGCAGTAGTAGTAGTAGAAGTAGTAGTAGTTACTCCTACTACTATTATTACTACTACTACTACAATTACTACTGTGGCTACTCCTACTATTGCTACGACTAGTGCTGCTACAACTACTAGTCTTCCTACTACCACTACTACTCCTGCTTCTACTTCTAGTTCTACTATTACTAGTACTATAGCTACTACTTCTATTTCTACTCCTACTACTCCTATTACTACTGCTACCCCTCCTCCTCCAACTACTACTACCACCATTGTTTCTACTACTACCCCGACTCCTACACCAATTTTTATTACAACTATTACTACTACTACTACTATTACTACTACTTGTACTGCTATTACTATATCTACTAGTACAACTACGTCTAATACTACAGCTACTTTTACTACTACTACTAGTACTACTACTACCTGAACACCAACTCCTATTAAAACGACCATTACTAGTACTATTACTACTACTACTACTTGTATTGCTAGTATAATAACTACTAGAATGACTACTTCTAATGCTACTGCTACTTTTACTTCTACTACTAGTACTACTACTACTATTACTGCTACTACAGCTACTTATGCTTCCACTGCTAGTGTTGCTATTACACTTACTACTATATAACTAGAACAACTTATATAGCTACTACTGCTGTGGCTGCGACTCCTACTGCTACTCCTACTAGTACTTCTACTAACTACTACTATTATTTCAACTACAGCTACTAATCTTACTACTATTACAACTACAGCTACTATACCTACTATTGCGATTACTATTGTTACTACTACTGATACAGCTACAACCACTACTGCAATTGTCGTTACTGCTACTACTTCTACTTCAATTACTACTACTGCCACTGCTACTTCTATTGCTACTTCTACTACTCCAACTACTAGAACTACTCCTATTACTATTGCTACTGCCTCTATTACTGCCCTACTCCAACACCTATTCCCATTGCTAATACAACTGCTACTATTACTACTACAACTACTACTATTTGTATTACTATTACATAACTACTATTACAACTACTTCTGCAGCAACTACAACTACTACAACTATTGTTACTAGTGCTACTACTACTACTAATACAACTACTTGTACTACCATTGCTACAGCAACTATTACTACTACTCATACCCCAACTCCAAGTCCTAAAACTACACCTACTATTAGTTCTGCTACTAGAATTACTACTACTACAATTACTGCTACTACCACTACTACTATTACTACTACTACTACTACTACTACTACTACTACTACTTCTACTACAACAACTATTTCTGGTACTAATACTGTTGCCACTACTACAACTATTACATCCACTACTACTACTAAACCTACTAATACAACTACTATTACTACTGCTATCGTTACTACCTCTAATACAACTGCTACTCCTACTACTAATACCACTATTACAATTACTACTACTAATACTATTACTACAACTAATATGACTATTACCATTACTACGACTACAACTACTATAGCTGCTATTACTACTATTGCTACTACTACTTCCGCTGCTACCTCTAACACAACTATTGCTACTGCAACTCGTGCTACTACTACTGTTACTTCTACTATGACTATTACTACTACTATGCTACTACTATTACGACTACTTCCATTACTACGACGACAACGACTATAGCTACTACTACTAGTACCACTCCTACTACTACTGCTGCTACTACTACTTCAGTTACAAGAAATACAAGTACAACTACTACTTTTGCTACCACAACTCCAACTCCAAGGCCTACTCCTACTACTATTCCAACTATTACTACTTCTACTGCTGCTACTATGACTACTACTACTATAGGTACAAGTACTACTACTACAACAACTACTACTACTACCACAACTACTTCTACTAATACTCTTACCACTCAAGCTACTACTACTACTATGAACTACAACAATTACAGCAACAACAACAACTACTACAACTACTGCTAATACCACAACAACAATAGCTACTACTACCACTACTACTACAACTGCACTTCTACAACAATAACAACAACAACTACTACTACTACTAATACTACCTCAACTAATACTGCTACTACTACTACTACCTCTACTACTACTTCTACTATGACTACTACTACTCCTACTACTATTCAACTACTACTACTACTAGTACTTGTACTGCTACCACTACTGCTCCTCCTCCTCCTCCTACAACTACTACTACTGCTGCTACTACTGCTACTACTACTACTACTCCAACAACTACTACAATTACTATTATTGTTGCTGCTACATCTACTTCTACTACTACTAGTTGTACTATAACTACTTCTACTACTACTATAACTAGAACAACTTCTACTGCTATTGTTGCTACGGCTGCAACTACTACTACTACTACTACTACTACTACTACTACTTCTATTACTACCACTACTACCACTACTACTGCTACTACTACTACTACTACTACTACTAATACTACTACAACTACTACTGCAACTGCAACTACTACTACCACTAGTGCCACTACTACTACCACTGTCATTGCTACTAGTACTACTACTACAACTATTGCTAGTATTTCAACTACTATAACTACTACTACAACAACAACTATAACTACTACTACCACTTGTGCCACTACTACTACAACTCCTACTTCTGCAACTACTGCTACTACCACTATCGTTGCTACTAGTACTACTACTACACCTATTACTACAAATACTATTGCTACTACTACCACCACCACCACCACCACTACTATTGCTTCGAATACTACTACTACACCTCCTACTCCTACTATTGTGATTACTATTCCTACTACTACTGATACTGCTACTACCACTATTACCTATGCCATTACTGCTACTGCTTCTATTGCTATTTCTACTACTGCTACTACTACTTCTACTGCTACTCCTACTACTCCAACTACTACTACTATTACTCCTACTACTGCTATTACTACTGCTATAGCTCCTACTACTACCCCTAACTCCCATAGTTACTCCCATTACTACTACGACTAGTAGTTGCATTAGTACTATACAACTACTATTACAACTGCTTCTACTACTACTACTACTACTGCTACTACTGTTACTAGTGCTACTACTATTGCTACTACTACTACTTCTACTACTAGTGCTAGTACTACTACTGCAACTCATACACCAACTCCTACTCCTAAAACTACACCTACTATTCCTTTTTCTATGGGAATTACTACTGCTCTTGTGATTGCTACTACCACTACTACTATTACTATTACTACTACTACTACTACCACTACAACTTCTGCTACTACTACTGCTACTATGACTACTACAACTATTACAACCACAACTACTACTACTACACCAACTAATACTACTACTGCTATCGCTATTGCTACTACCCTAATACTACTGCTACTGCTGCTACTCATACAACTACTACCATTACAACTACTACTATTACCACTACAATTAGCGGTAGCAGTTATTGTAGTAGTGGGAGGAGGAGGAGAAGTAGCAGTGGTAGCGCTAGCAGCAGTAGTAGTGGTCATAGCAGTCGTAGTGGTAGGAGTAGTTCTAGTAGTAGTAGTAGTAATAGTAGCATAGGAGTAGTACTAGGAGTTGTAGCAGCAGCAGTAGTAGTAGAAATTATAGTTGTAAGAATAGTAAGAGTCATAGCAGTACCAGTAGTAGTAGCAGCTAAGGCAATAGTAGTCATAGTAGTAGAAGTTGTTGTTGTAGTAGTAGCAGCAGCAGCTGTAGTAGCCGTAGTAGCAGTTGTAGTAGTAGCAGAAGCTATAGTAGTAGTTGTTGTAGTAAGAGTAGTAGTAGTATGAGAAGTAGTAGTGGCAATTGTAGCAATAGTAGTAGTAGTAGTAGTAGCAGGAAAAGTAGCAGGTGTAGTAGTAGGAGTTGTAGCAGCAGCAGCAGTAGTAGAAATTATAGTTGTAAGAATAGTAGGAGTCGTAGCAGTAGCAGTAGTAGTAGCAGCTAAGGCAATAGTAGTCATAGTAGTAGAAGTTGTAGTTGTTGTAGTAGTAGCAGCAGCTGTAGTAGCCGTACCAGTAGTTGTGGTAGTAGCAGAAGCTATAGAAGTAGTTGTTGTAGTAAGAGTAGTAGTATGATAAGTAGTAGTGGCAATTGTAGCAATTGTAGTAGCAGCAGCAGTAGTAGTAGTAGCAGGAAAAGTAGCAATAGTAGCAGCTGTAATTGTTGTAGTAGTTGTAGTAGTAGGACTATCAGTGGTAGTGGTCTGGTTGTAGTAGTTGGAGGAGGAGGAGGAGTAGAAGTAGTAGCACTAGTAGCAGTATTAGTGGTAGTAGTAGTAATGGTAGGATCAATTCTAGTAGTGGTAGTAGTAGGAGTAGTATAGGAGTAGTAGTAGCAATCGTAGCAGTAGTAGTAGTATATAGAGTAGTTGTTGGAATAGTTGTGGTGGGAGTAGTGGTCATAATAGTAGTTGTTGTAGCTGTTATAGCGGTTGTAGCAATAGTAGTATGAGTAATAGCAGCAATACTAGCAAAAGTAGTAGTTGTAGTAGCAGCCGTGGTAGTAGTAGTAGCAGTAGTAGCGGCAATAGTAGTAGTAGTAGCTGAGGAAGTAGTAGTCATAGTAGCAGAAGTTGTAGTAGTAGTTGTTGTTGCAACAGTAGCTATAGTAGCCATAGCAGTAGTAGTGGTAGTAGCAGAAGCTATAGTAGTAGTAGTTGTTGTAGTAATAGTAGTACTAGTACTATGAGAAGTAGTAGTGGCAACTGTTGCAATAGTAGTAGTAGTAGTAGTAGCAACAGCAGCAAAAGTAGCAGTAGCAGCAGCTGTAGTTGTAGTAGTAGTAGTTGTTGTTGTAGTAGTAGCTGTAGTAACAGTTGTAGTAAAATAGTTTTTGTTGTAGTGGATGTAGCAGTAGTAACAGTAGTGATAGTTGTACCTGTACTAGCAGCCATAGCAATCATAGCATTAGTAGCAGTAGTAGCCGTAATAGCAGTAGTAGTAGTTGTTGTAGCAATCGTGGCTATAATAGCAGTTGTAGTAGTAATAGTGTTACAAATAGTACCAGGAGCAGTGGCTATCGAAGGAGCAAAAGTAGTACCTATAGCAGTAGTAGTCATAGTAGCAGTAGTAGTAATATAGTAGTAGTAGCAGTTGTACTAGTAGTAGTACTACTAGTAGTATTACTAGAAGTAGTATTAGTAGTAAAAGTAGTTCAAGTTGCAATAGGTGCATTAGCAATACAATAAGTACTAGTAGTAGGAGAAGTAGTGGTAATAGAAGAAGTAGTAGTTCTAATACTACAAGATGTAATAGTAGTAGCGGTAGTAGCAGTAGTAGCAGCAGTAGTAGTAGCAAAAGAAGCAGTAGTAGCTATTGTAGTAGTAACAGTAGTCGTAGTAGTAGCTGTAGTACTACTATCAGTAGTAGTAGGAGTTGGAAATGTAAGAGAAGTTGTAGTCGCTGTAGTAGGAGTAGTAGTTGTTGTTGTAGTAGTAGGAGTAGCAACAATAATAGTAAAGTAGTAGTAGTTGTTGTTGTTGTTGTTGTAGTGGCAGTAGCAGTAGTGGTAGTCATAGTAGTAGCATTAGCAACAGTAGTTGTAGAAGTAGTAGTAGTAGCAGTAGATGTTTTAGCAGTAGTAATAATTGTAGTAGTAGCAATAGTCTCAATAGTAGTTGTAGTTGTAGTAGTCAAAGTAGCAACAGTAGCAGTAATAGTAGCAATTATTGTAGTAGCTGTTATAGTTGCAGTAGTGGTAGTGGTTGGTGAAGTAGAGTAGTAGCAGCAACAGTTGTTGTAATAGTAGGCGGTGAAGTAGTAGTAGTAGCAGTTGGAGTGCCAGTAGCGATCGTAGTTGTTGTACATGTAGTAGTCATTGTACCAGTAATTGCAATTGTTACATTAGTAGCAGTTGTGCTGGTTGTAGTTTTAGTATTAGTAGTAGTAGTAGTAGTTGGAAAAGTAGTATAAGTAGTAGTACTAGTAGTAGTTATAGGAGTAGTCGTAGTAATAGTCGTAGTAGTAGTACTAGTAATAATCATAGTAATAGTAGTAGCAATAGGGGCAGTAGTAGCAGAACTAGTTGTTGTGGTAGCAGTAGTAGTTGTAGTTTTAGAAGTGCTAGTAGTAGTATTAGTAGCAGAAGTAGCAATAGTAGCAATAATGGTTTTAGTACCAGTAGTAGCCTTGGTAGAAGTAGTAGGAGTAGTTATAGCAGTAATAGTGGTAACAATAGCAGTAAAAGTAGCAGTAGCTCTAGTAGTTGTAACGGTAGTAGTAACAAAAGTAGTTATAGTTGGAGGAGTAGCAGTAGCAGTAGTCGCAGTAGTAATAGTTGCTATAGTATAGTAGCAGTAGCAATAGTAGCATTAGTAGTAGAAGAAGTAGTAGCGGTGGCAATAGTAGCAGCAGTAGTAGTAGGAGAAGTATTTCTAGTAGCAATAGCAGTATTAGTCGTAGAAGTAGTAATAGTAGTAGCATTAGTAGCAGCAAAAGTAATTGCAGTAGTAGAAGTAATAGTAGTAGCGATAGCATTAGTTACAGTTGTTGGAGAAATAGTAGTGGTAGCGATAGTTGTTGTAGTCGCAGCTACAGTAGTAGTACTTGCAGTAGTAGCCATAGTAGTAGTAGTAGTAGTATTTATATTACGAGAAGTAGTAATAGCCGGAGTAGTTGGAGTAGTAGTAGCAGTAGTAGTAGTCATTGTAGTATTAGTAGTAGTAGCAGAAGTAGCAGTAGTTGTAGTAGAAGTAGAAGTAGCAGCAGTAGTAGTAGTAGATGTAGTAGTAGTGGTAACAAAAGTAGAAGTAGTTGGAGCAACAGTAGCAATAGAAGTAGTTTGAGTAGCAGCAGTGGTAGTTGTAGCCGCATTAGTAGTAGTAGTAGCAGTCGTAGTAGTTGTAGTAGCAATAGTACCTATTGTAGTTGAAGCAACTATTATATAGTAGGAGCAGTAGCGATAGTAGCTGGAGTTGTAGTTGTAATAGTTGTAGTAGAAGTTGTAGTAGTACCAATAGTAGTTGGAGTATTATTAGCAAAAGCAGTAGTAGTAGTAGTAGTGGCAACAGTTGTAATAGCAGTAGCAGTGGTAGTAATAGTTGCAATCAAAGTAGTCGAAGGAGTAGCATATATAGTGCTTGTAGCAGCAGCAGTAATTATAGTAGTAGCAATATTAGTAGTTAGGGCAGTAGCAGTAGTATTTGCAACCCTAATAGTCGTAGGAGTAGCCATAGTATTAGTATTAATAATCATAGTATTAGTTGTAGTAGTAGTATTAGTAGCAGTAGTTGTTGTAGTCAGAGAAGTAGCAGCAATAGTAGTAGCAGTAACAACAACAGCAACAAGAACAAGAGTAGTAGTTGTAGTAGCGACAATTGTAGTTGGGGTAGTATTAGTAGCAATAGTATCAATAGAATTAGTAGTTGTACTAGTAGTAGTTATTGTAGCAAAAGTAGCAACAATAATTGTACTAGAGTAGTTATTATTGTAGTAGTAGTACTAGAAGTAGTAGTGGTAGCAGTAGAAGTAATAGTAGGAGCAATAGTAGTGGTAGTAGTAGTAGAAGCAATTATAGGAGCAGTGGAAGTAGTAGTAGGAGGAGAAGATGCAGTAGTAGTAGTGGAAGTAGTACTAGCAGTGGTAGTTGTAGGAATATGAGTGGTAGCAATAGTGCTTGAAGTAGTAGTAGTAGGAGGAGTAGCCGCAGTAGTAGCGGTAGCAATTGTTGGAGTGGTAGCAGTAGTAGAAGTGCTAGTAGCAGCAGTAGTAGAAGTAGTAGTTGTAGCATAGGAGTAATAGTAGCATTCATAATAGTACTAGTAGCAGTAGAATAGCAGGCGGAATAGTAGTAGTGGGAGTAGTTGTTGCTCCTGTAGCAATTGTAGTAGTAGTAGTATAAGTAGTAGGAGGAGTACTAGCAAAAGCAGTAGTAGTTGTAGCATAGTGGTGGTAGTAGTAGCAGTCATAGCAGCAGTAGTAGTAGTGGTAGATTCTATAGTAGTAGTAGTAGTAGTAGTAGCAGCAGCAGCAGCAGTAGTTGTTGTTGTTGTTGTAGTTGTAGTAGCAGTTATAGTAGCAGCTACAATAGCAGTAGTAGCAGTAATAGTAGTACTACTTGTTGTAGTAGCAGTAGTAGTATTTGTAGCAGTAGGAGTAGTTGTAGGAGTTGGAGTAGGAGTAGTTGTAATAGTAGTTGTTGTAATAATAGTAGTAATAGTAGCTATAGCTGTAGTGGTTATGTAGTAGTAGTAGTTGGATTAGTAGTAGTGAGAGCAATAACAGCAGTTTTTGGGGTAGCAGTAGTAGCAGTAGTAGCAAGGGTTGTTGTGGAAGTAGTATTAGTAGTAGCAGTAGTAGTTGAGAGAATAGCTATAGTTGTAGCGACAATTGTAGTTTGGGTAGGAGTGATAGCAGTTGTAGTAGTGCTAGGGGTAGTAGTAGTAGTAGTAGTAGCTATAGGATAAGAGTAATAGTAGTAGTCATAGCAGGATTAGTAGTAGCAGAAGTAGTAGATGACATAGTAGTAGTGGGAGTAGTAGCCATAATAGTAACTCTTGTAGCAGTTGTTGCAGTAGTAGCATCAGTAGTAGCAGGTCTTGTAGCAAATGTAGTAGTAGTCGTAGGAGTAGTGGTAGTAGCAAGAGCATTCATAGCAGTAGTAGCAGTAGTAGTGGCAAAAGCGGTAGTAGTCATAGTAGTAGTAGTAGTAGTAGTGGTAGTAGTAGTAGTAGTAGTAGTAGCTATAGTAGCAACAGCAGTAGTAGTAGCAGCTGCAGAAGTAGAAGTTGTAGTAATTATAGTACTACTTATTGTAGTAGCAGAAGTAGTTGTTGTAGTCATAGGCATAGTTGTAGGAGTCGAAGTAGAGGTAGTTGTAGTAGTAGTAATTGTAATAGTAGTAGCCATAGTACAGTTGTTGTAGTAGTAACAGCAGTCGCAGTAGTAGTCATGGTAGTAGTATTAGTAGTAGTTATAGTAGTATTAGTAGTAGTGGTAGTCCTAATAGTAGTTGTAGTGTAGTAGTATTAGTTGTTGTAGTAGTTGTAGTAGGAGGGTTAGGAGTCGTAGCAGTAGTAGCAATGGCCATTGTGGTAGTAGCTATAGTGGTAGTTGCAGTAGTAGTAGTTTGAGAAGTAGTAGTGGGAGTTGAAGTGTAGTGGTCATCGTAGTTGTAGTAGCAGAAGTAGTAGTATTATTAGTATTAGTAGGAGTTGAAGCAGAAGTAGCAATAATAGTGGTTGTAATAGTAGCTGTAGTAGCGATAGTAGTAGTGCTTGTAGTAGTAGTAGAAGTTGTAGTAGTAGTAGAAGGATGGTAGAAGTAATAATAGTAGTGGTAGTAGTAGCAGTAGTAGTTGTAGGAATGTTAGGAGTCATTGTAGCAGTTGTACTAGTAGTAGTAGTAGTAGCCATAGTAGTTAATGTAGTAGTAGCCGTAGTAGTAGTACTAGAAGTATTTGTGTGAGTTGTAGTAGTAGTAGTCATAGTAGTAGTTGTTGTTGTTGTTGAAGTAGCAATAGTTGTAGTAGTTGTAGAAGAAGTAGTGGTAGTAGTAGTAATAGTTGTTGTTGTTGTAAGTGTAGCAGTAGTAGTAGTAGCAGGAGTACCTGTAGGAGAGGTAGTAGTTGTTGTTCTTGCCGTAGTAGTAGTAGAGGTAGCAGTAGTAGTAGAAGTGGGAGTTGGGGAAGTAGTCGTAGTAGTAGTAATAATTATAGTAGTAGCAGCAGTTGTTGTATTTCATGCTGTAATAATAATAGTAGGAATAGTAGTAGTAGTCACTGTAGTTGTAGTAAAAATAGTAGTAGTTGTAGCAGCACCAGCGACGGCAGTAGTAGTTGTAGTAGTAGGAGTAGCCGCCTTAGAAGTAGTCATAGCTATAACAATAGTAGTAATAGTAGTAATAGTAGCATTAGTAGCAGCACCAGTAGGAGTTCTAGAAGTAGTACTAATTATTGTTGTTGCTAGAGAAGTAGTAGCAGTAGTAGGAGTTGCAAAAGGAGTAGGAGTAGCAGTAGTAGTAGCAAAAGTAGTAGTAATAATAGTAGTTGTTGTAGTAGTAAAAGTAGTCATAGTATTTGTAGAAGTAGTAGCACTAGTTGTAGGTGTACTAGTTGTAGAAGTAGTTGTAGTTGTAATAGTCGGCATATCAGTAGTAGTAGTAGTTGTTGTTGTTGTAATGGTAGTAGTGTTGGTGGTGGTGGTGGTCGTAGTAGTAATAATAATAGTAGTAGTAGTAGTAGTAGTAGTAGTAGTAACAGCAGCAGTAGTAGCGGTAGTAGTAGTAGGAGTATCACCAGTATTAGGAGTAGTAGTTGTTGTAATGGTAGTGTTGGTGCTGCTAACAGGAGTGGTGGTAGTAGTAGTAGGAGTAGGAGTAGTACTAGGAGAAGGACGAGTAGTGGTAGTAATAGTAGTTGTAGTTGTAGTAGTAGTAATAGTAGTCATAGTTTTTTAATCAGCAATAGTAGTAGCAGTAGTAGTAGTAGCAGCAGCAGTAGTAGTAATAGTAGCTAAAGTAGCTGAAGTTGTAGTAGTAGTGGTAGTAGTAGCACCAGTAGTAGTAGTAGTAGCAATAGTATTAGAAGTATAATTAGTAGTATTAGTCACCGTAGTAGCATTTGTAGTTGGAGAAGTACTAGGAGCAGCACCAACGGTAGTAGTAGTAGTAGCGGTAGTTGTAGTAGTTGGGGAAATAGTAGTAGTAGCAATTGCCATAATAGAAGTTGTAGTCGTACTAGAAGTAGTAATAGCTGTAGTTGTAGCAGAACTATTAGTATCATTAGTTGTAGCAACGGTTGTAGGGGTAGTAGTAGACGCAATAGTTGCAGTAGCAGTTGCAATAGTAGCAGTAGTAGTAGTATTTGCAGTAGTTGCAGTAGTAGCAATAGTTGTAATAGTAGTAACAATAGTAGTTGTTGTGCTAGCAGTTGTAGTAGTAGCATTTTTAGTAGGAATAAAAGGAGTAGGTGTTAAGAGTAGGGGTAGTAGTAGAAGCAGTAGTAGTAGTAATAGTAGTAGTAGGCATAGTAGTAATTGTAGTAGTAGGAGGAGGAGTAGCAATAGACTTAATAGTAGTAGTAGCAGTAATAGCAGTAGAAGTAGTAGCAGTAGTAGCAGTAATAGTAGTAATAGAAGTAGAAGTAGTAGCAGTAGTAGCAATAATAGCGGTATAAGTAGTAGCAGTTGTGGTAGTCTCAATAGTAGCAATCGCAGCCATAGTAGTATAAGTAGTAGTAATCGCAATAGTAGGAGCAGTAGCTGTCGTAATCGTAGAAGTGGCAGTAATAGTAGTTGAAGCAGTGGTAAGAATAGTAGTAGTAATAGTAGTAGTAGTGTTAGTAGTAGGTGTACTTGTAGTATTTGTAGTAATGTGGTAGTAGTAGTAGTAACTAGTAGTAGCAAGAGTAGTGGTAGTAGTAGTACTAGTAACGGAAGAAGTATTTGTTGTAGTAGTAGTACTAGTAGTAGTTGTAGTATTAGTAGTAGTGGTAGTAGTAGTGGCAGTAGTAGTAGTTGTAGTACAAGTAGTAATAGTAGTGGCAGTAGTAGTTGTTGTAGTACAAGTAGTAGTTGTAGTAGTTGTAGTGGTAGTAGTAGAAATAGAAGTAGGAGTAGTAGTTGAAGCAGTAGGTGTTGCCGCTACAACAGTAGCATCACTAGTAGTTGTTTTAGTAGCAATAGTGGTAGAAATAGTAGCAGTACTAGTAGTAGCAGTAGTAATTGTAGTAGTAATAGTAGTAGTACTAGTAGAAGTAGTAGTAATAGTAGTAGCACTAGAAGTAGTAGTAGTTGTTGTAGTAGTGCTAGAGTTAGTAGTTGTAATAGGAGTTGGTGTAGGAGTCCGGGTAGTAATACGAGTAGTGGTAGTAGTTGTAGTAATTATAGTAGGAGTAATAGTAGGAGTAGAAATAGTCGTAGCTGTAGCAACAATAATGGTAGAACTAGTAGTAGCCGCAGGAGTAGTAGTAGCGGTAGTGCTAGTAGCAGTAGTAGTAGAAGCAACAGTAGTACTGATAACCAAAGTAATAGTAGTAGTAGGAGTATTAGTTGTCGTCGTTGTTGTAGTAGTAGTAGTAGTAGTAGTAGTAATAGTAGTAGTAGTTATAGCAAGAGTAGTGGTATTAGTAGTAATAGTTGTCGTAGTACAACTAGTAGTAGTCTTAGTAGTAGTAGTGGTAGCTATAGTAGTTGTGGTATTAGTAGTAACAGGTGTAGTAGTAGTAGCAACAGCAATAGTCACAATGGTAGAAGTTGTAGCGGTAGCAGTATTGACAGAAACAACTATAGTAGGAGTAGTAGTAGTGGCCATAGTTGTATAAGTAGTTGTAGGAGTAGGAGTAGGAGTAGGAGTAGTAGTAGTACTAGTACTAGTAGTAATAATTCTAGAACTAGTACAAATAGGATTAGGAGTAGGAGTAGTAGTAGCCGTAGTAGGAGTATGAGTAGTAGTAGTGGTAGCGGTAGCAGGAGGAGGAGGAGGAGGAGGAGGAGGAGGAGTTCAAGTAGAAGTTGTTTTAGTCGTAGTAGTTGTACTAGTAGTAGTATTAGTCATAGTAGTATTAGTAGTAGTAGTAAGGTTAGGAGTGGGAGTAAGAGTAATTGACGTATGGGTAGTAGTAATAGTAGTAGGAGGAGTTGGAGTAGTAGCAGAAGTTGTATTAGTAATAGAAGTATTAGCAATAGTAGGAGCTGCAATAGTAGTAGTTGTAGTAGTAGTACTAGTAGTAGTACTAGTTGTAGTAGTCATAATTGGAGTAGTTGTGATAATTACAGTAGAGTAGTAATTGTAGTAGCAATAGTAATTGTGGTAGTAGTGTTTGTAGAAGTAGTAGCCCTAGTAGTAGTAGCTAGAGTGGTAATAGTTGTAGTAGTTGTACTAGTTGTACTTGTCGGAGGAGTGATAAGAGTAGGAGTTGGAGTAGGAGTGCTAGTACAAGTTGCAGTAGTAGTATTATTACTTGTTGGAGTAGTAGTAGTAGCAGTAGCAGTAGTAGTAGTAGCAATAGTAGCAGTAGCAATAGTGGTAGTAGTAGTATTAGTAGTCATTGTAGTAGTAGTACAAGTAGTAGTAGTAGAAGTCGTAGAAGTAGCATTAGTAGTTGTAGTAGTATTGGTAGTAGTAGTAGTAGTTGTAGTAGTAGTAGTAATAGCTGTAGTTGTAGTAGTTGGAGTAGCAGTTGTAGAAGTAGTACTAGTAGTAGTAGCGGAAGTACTACTAATAGTAGGAGTCGTAGTGGTAGTAGTAGTAGTAGAAGTAGTAGTAGTCATTGTAATAGTACTAGTAGTAGTAGTAATAGTAGTGTTATAAGTAATAGTAGTAGTAGTCGTAGGTGTAGAAGAAGTAGTAGTAGGAAGGAGTAGGAGTTGTTGTAGTAGTGGTTGGAGCAGGAGTCAAGGTAGTTGTAGTTGTTATTGTTGTTGTTGAAGTAGAAGTAGCAGTAGTAGAAGTAGTTGTTGTTGTAGTAGTTTTAGTTGTAGGAGTATTAGTAGTAGTAATAGTTGTAATAGTAGTATTTGTTGTTGTAGTAGTAGTAGTAGGAGTAACAATAGCAGAAGGAGTTGGAGTAGGAGTAGTAGTACTAGTAATAGAAGTAGTAGTAGCAGCAGCTGCTGTAATAGTAATATTTGTCATCTAGTAGTAATAGTACTAGTAGTGGTAGTTATAGCAATAGAAGTAGTTGTGGTAATCGCAGTAGAGATAGTAGTGGTAGCAGTAGTAGAAGTAGTAGCATTAATAGTAGTAGTTATAGTAGTTGTAGCAGTTGCAGTTATCAGAGGAGTTGTAGGAGTAGGAGTTTGAGTTGGAGTGGTAGTGGTAGCAGTAGCAGGAATAGGAGTCGTAGTATTATTAGTAGTTAGAGGAGGAGGAATAGGAGTAGTAGTTGTTGTGGGAGTAGGAGTACGAGTGGTAATAGGAGCAGTAGCAATAGTAATACTAGTAGTAGTAGGAGTGCCTGTAATAGCAGTAGTTGGAGTAGTAGGAGTAGTTGGTGCAGTAGCAGCAGCAGCCCCATGAATAGTAGTAGCAGCAGTAGTAATAAGAGAGGTAGTAGTTTTAGTAGGAGTAGTAGTAATAGACGTAGCTGTAGTAGTTGTAGTCATAGTAATAGTAGCAGTCGAAATAGTTGTACTAGTCGTAGCAGTAGTAGTGGTAGTAAAATTAGTAGTAATAGGCGTAGTAGTAGCAGTAGTACAAGTAGTAGTGATAGCAGAAGTAGCATAAGTTATTGTAGTGGTAATAGTAATAGTAGCAGTTCTAGCAGTAGAAGTAATAGTAGGTGTAGCTTTAGGAGTAGGATTTGGTGTATGAGTAGCAGTAGTAGCACTACTAGTAGTAGTAGTAGTAGTAGCAGTAGTAGTAGTAGTAGAAGGAGGTGGAGTCGTAGTGGTTGTAATAGTAGTCTTAGTAATTATAATAGTAGTAGTAGGAGGAGGAGTTGCAACTATAATAGCAGTAGTTGTAGAAGTTGTTGTAGTAGTAGCAGTAGTTGTAGCACGAGTAATAGTAGTAGTTGTTGTTGTAGTTATTGTTGTTCTAGAAGTAATAGGAGTAGGTGTAGGAGTATGGGTAGTAGTAGGTGCAGTAGTAGTACTAATAGTAGTAGTAGGAATATTAGTAGTAGGAATATTAGTAGGAGGAGGAGCAGTAGGAGTAGCAATAGAAGTAGTAGCCGTAGTATTAGCAATAGAAATAGAAGTAGTAGCAGTAGTGATAGTAGCAATGGCAGTTGTAATAGTAGTAATCGCAATAATAGGACCACGACTTGTAGTATCAGTTGTAGTCATAATAATAGTAGCTGAATTAGTAGTAGCAATAATAGTATTAATAGTAGTAGTTGTAGTAGAAGTAGAGGTAGAAGTAGTAGTAGTAATAGTAGTATTTGTAGTAGTTAGTAGTAGTAGTAGTATTAGTAGTAGTAGTAGCAAAAGGAGGTGAAGTCGTAGTTGTAGTAGTCATAGTAGTCTTAGTATTTATTGTAGTACTAGTAGTTGTTGTAGTACTAGGAGTCGCAACTATAGCAGCAGTAGTTGTAGAAGTTGTTGTAGTAGTAGAAGTAGTAGCCATAGTGCAAGAGTAGTAGCAGTAGTAGCAGCACGAATAGTAGTAGTGGTAGTAGTAGTTGTAATATTAATTGTAGTAGCAGTAGTAAAAATAGTAGTTATTGTTGTTCTAGAAGTAATAGGAGTAGGTGTAGGAGTATGGATAGTAGTAGGTGCAGTAGTAGTACTAATAGTAGTGGCAGTAGTAGTAGTAGGAGGAGGAGCAGTGGGAGTAGCAATAGAAGTACTAGCTGTAGTAGTAGTAATAGAAATAGAACTAGTAGCGATTGTAGTAGTAGTAATCGCAATAATAGGACTAGTGTTTGTAGTAGTAGTAGTAATAGTTGATGTAGTAGCAGAATTAGTAGTAGCAATGATTGTACGAATAGTAGTAGTAGGAGCAGCAGTAGCAGTAGTAGGAGCAACAGCAGCAGCAGTAGCAGTAGTAGTAGCATTTGTAGTAATAGGTGCACATGTAGTACTACTAGGGGTAGCAGTAGTAGTAGTAGTAATAGTAAAAGTAGTAATAGTAGTAGTAATAGTAGTAGTAGCAGTAGTACTAGGGCTTGTAGTAGTAGTAGCACTAGTAGTAATAGTAGAAGTGGTTGTTGTAGTAGTTATTGTAGTGGTAGCACTAGTAATAGTCATTGTAGTAGTAGCAGCAGTAGTAGTTGTAGTAGTAGTTGTTCTTGTTGCAGTTGTCGGAGTATTAGTAGTTGTAGTTGTTGCAGTAGTAGTCATCACAGAAGTACCAGAAGTAGTAGTTGAAGAAGTACGATTAGTAGAAGTAGTAGTAATAGTAGTAGTAGTAGTGGTAGTGGTGGTGGTGGTGGTGGTAGTAGTTGTAGTAGTTGTTCTAGTAGTAGTAGCAGTGTAGTAGTAGTAGAAGAAGTAGTAGTAGAGGTAGTTGAAGTACTAGTAGTATAGGTAGTAGTAGTAGTAGTAGCAGTGTAGTAGTAGCAGAAGTAGTAGTAGTACCAGTAGTAGTAGTAGTGATAGGAGGAGGAGTAGTAGTATCAGTAGTAGTACTAGTAGTATTAGTAGTCATTGTAGTAGTAGCAGTTGTATTAGCTGTAGTTGCATTAATAGTATTAGTCGTAATAATAGTAGTTGTAGTAGTTGTAGTAATAGCAAATGTAGTTGTAGAAATAGTAGTAATAGACTAGTAATAGCATATGTAGTTCTAGAAATGGTAGTAATAGCCGTAGTAGTTGTAGAAATTGTAGTAATAGGAATAGTAGCAGTAGTGCTAGTAATAGTAATAGTAGTGGTAGTTGTAAGAGCAGTAGTAATAGTAGCAGTGGTCATTGTAAGAGCAGTAGTAGTAGTAATTATTGTATTAGTAGTACAAGTAGTATTAGTAGTCGTAGGTGTAGAATTAGCAGCAAAAGCTGGAGTAGGAGCTAGAGTAGGAGTAGTAGTACTACTACTAGTAGTTGTAGTACTAGCAGTAGTACGAGTAGGAGTAGGTGTAGGAGTAGTAGTAGCAATAGTAGCAGTAGGAATAGTTGTGGTGGTGGCAGGAGCAGGAGTAATAATAGTAGCAGTAGTTGTCATTGTTGTCGTAGCAGAAGTAGTATTAGTTGTTGTACTTGTAGTAGTAGTAGTATTAGTTGTAATGCTAGTAGTAGTAGTAGTAAAGCTAGGGCTAGGAGTATTCGTGATTGGAGTAGTGGTAGTAGTAGTAGTAGGAGTAATTGTAGCTGTAGGAGTAGCAGTAGTAGTAGTAGCAGTTGTACTAGCAATGTAAGTAGTAGTAGTAGCTGTTGCAATAGTAGTAGTTGTAGTATTTTCAGTACTTGTAGTAGTAGTAGTAGTAGTAGTAGTAGTAGTAGAAATTGGAGTAGTAGTAGGAATAGTAGTAACTAGTGTAATAGTAGAAGCAATAGTGGTAGTGGTTGCAGTAGTAGAAATGGTAGCTGTAGTATTAGGAATAGTAGTAGCTATTGTAGTTGTAGTAGTCCTAGTTGTTGGAGGAGTGGTAAGAGTAGGAGTTTGAGTTTGAGTGGCAATACGAGTTGCAGTAGTACTAGTAGTAGTAGGACTAGTAGTAGTAGCAATCACAGGAGTAGGAGTAGTAGTAGTAGTAGGTGGAATAGTAGTACTAGTAGTCATACGAGTAGTAGTAGCAATCACAGGAGTAGGAGGAGTAGTAGTAGTAGTAGGTGGAATAGTAGTGCTAGTAGTCATAGGAGTAGTAGTATGAATGGTTATAGGAGTAGTAGTAGTAGCAATTATTGTAGTTGTAGGAGTGGTTGTTATAGCAGAAGTTGAAGTAGTAGGACTAGTAGGCACAGCAGTTGTAGCAGCTACAATAGTAACAATAGTGGTATCTGTTGTAGCAGTAGTACTAATAGTAATTATTGTTGTAGTAATTGCAGTAGTACTAGTAATAGTAGTCAAAGTAGTAGTAGTAGAATTAGTAGATATAGTAGTAGTAGGAGCAAAAGTCATAATAGCAGTTATAGATATAGTAATATTTGGAATAGAAGTAGGAGTAAGAGTTGGGGTTCGTGTAGTAGTAGCAGAGGTAATAGTAGTACTAGTAGTATTAGTCGCTATAGTAGTAGTTGTTGTTGTTGTTGTAGTAGGAGTAGTAGGAGTAGTAGTAGCTATAGTAGTAGTCGTCGTAGTAATAGTATTAGTCATAGTAGTTGCAGTCATAACAGTTGTAGTAGTGTTAGCAATAGTAGTAGTAATAGTAGCAGTAGTAATAGTAGTAGTGGTGGTAGTGGCGGTAGCAGTCGTAGCAATAGTAATAGCTGGAATAGTAGTAGTAATAGTAGTAGTAAAATTTATAATAGTAGTAGCAGAAGTAGTAGTAGTAGTAGTAACATTAATTCTAGCAGCAGTAGTAGTAATAGTAATAGTAGTAAAAGTAGTAGTAGCTATAAGAGTAGTAATAGCAGCAGTCGTAGTAGTACTAGTACTAGTGGTAGTATTTGTAGTAATAGGTGTAATAGTAGTAGTACTAGTAGTATTAATAACAGTAGAAGTAGTTGTTGCAGTAGTAGTAGTAGTGGTGGTAGCAGCCGCAGCAGCAGCAGTAGTAGTATTAGTTGTTGTTGTTGTTGTTGTTGTTGTAGTAGTAGTAGGAGTAGTAGTAGTAATAGTAGTAGTAGTAGTAGTGGTGGTGGTTGTTGTTGCTGTTGTTGTTGTTATCGTAACAGAAGTAGGAGTAGAAGTAGTAGTAGAAGTAGTAATAGCAGCAGTCGTAGTAGTACTAGTACTAGTAGTAGTATTTGTAGTAATAGGTGTAGTAGTAGTACTAGTAGTAGTAAGTGGTAGTAACCGTAGAAGTAGTTGTAGTAGTAGTAGTTGTAGTAGTGGTGGTAGCAGTAGCGGTAGTAGTAGTAGTATTAGTTGTTGTTGTTGTTGTTGTTGCTGCTGCTATTGTAGTAGTAGTAGTATTAGTTGCAGTAGTAATAGTTGTTGTTGTTGTTCTTATTGTTATTGTAATAGAAGTAGGAGTAGTAGTAGTAGTAGTAGAAATTGCAGTCCTAGCAGCAGCAACAACAGTAGTTTTGTTTTTGTTGTAGTAGTAGAAGTAGTAGCATTAGTAGTGGTAGTGGTACTAGTACTAGTAGTGGAAGTAGAAGTAGTAGTAGTAAAAGAAGTAGTTGTAGTTGTAGTTGTAGTAGTAGCATTATAGGTAGTCACAGTAGTGGTAGCAATTGTAGCAGCAGTATTGGTAGCAATACTAGTAGTAGAAGTAGTAGTAGTAGTAAAAGAAGAAGTTGTAGGAGTAGTAGTAAACGAAGAAGTTCTAGTAGTAGTAGTTGTAGTAGCAAGAGTATATGTAGTCATAGTAGTAGGAGTAGAACTAGTAGTAGTTGTTGTAATAGGAGTTGTAGTAGCAGTAGGGGTTGTAGTAGGGGCAATGGTAGTAGTAGTAGTAGAAGTAATAGTAGTAGTTGTAGAAGTAGTAGGAGTAGAAATAGAAGTAGTAGCTGCAGTAGCAGTAATAGTAGAACTTGTTGTAATAGTAGGAGTAGTAGTAGTATTCGTAGCAGCTGTTGTAGTAGTAGCAGTAGTGATAGAAGCCGTAGTAGTAGTGCAATAGGAGTAGTAATAACAGTACTAATAGTTGTAGTAGTAGTTGTTGTGGTTGTAGTGGAAGTACTTGTACCAATAGTAGTAGTAATATCAATAGTACTACTAGTAGTAGTAGTAGTATTAGTCGTAATAGTTGTAATAGTAGCAGTATTGTGGAAGCAACATTACTACTAGTAGTAGTAGTGGCGGTGGTAGAGGTCGCAGTAGTATTAGTAGTGGTAGTTACAGCAACAGTAGTAGTAGTAATAGTAGTCGTAGTTGTAGCAGTAGTTGTAATAGCAGTGGCAGTTCAAGATGTAGTAGGAGGAGGAGTCGTAGTAGAAGAAGTAGTAGTAGTATTAGTAGTAGTAGTAGTAGTAGTAGAAGTTGTAGCAATAATAGGAGGAGGAGGAGGAGGTAGAGTAGTAGTAGCAGTAGTACTTGTAGTAGTAGCTGAAAAAGTAGCAGCAGTAGTAATAGTAGTAGTAGTTGTTGTATAAGAGGTAGTAGTAGTAGTAGAAGAAGAAGTAGTAGTAGCAGTTGTTGTTGTTGTAGTAGTAGAAGTAGTTGTAGTAGTTATAGTAGTAGAATTAGTAGTATTAATAGTTGTAATGCTAGTAGTTGTAGGAGTAGTAGTAGTGCTAGTCGCAGAAATGGTGGTAGTAGTGCAGTAGTAGCGGCAGCAGTTGTAGTTGTCGAGGTTGTAGTAGTAACGGTAGTAGGAGTAATAGAAGTCGTTGTAGTAACAGCAGTAGTAGTAGACATATGGTAGTAGTAGCCCCGGTAGTAGTAGTAGTAGTAGTAGCAGCAGTTGTTGTAGGAGCAAAAGTAGTGATAGTAATAGGAGGTGGAGGTCGACTACTAGTAGTAGAAGTAGTAGTAGAAGTAAGAATAGTAGTTGTTGTAGTAGTAGTAGAAGTCGTAGCAGTAGTAGAAGTAGTTGTTGCAGTTGTAGTAGTAGGGGTAGTAGTAGTAGAAGTAAGAGTAGAATTAGTAGTATGAGTAGTTGTTGTAGCGGAATGAGTAATAGTAGCAGCAGTAGGAGGAGGAGTAGCAGTAGTAATTATAGTAGTAGTAGTAGTGGTAGTAGCAGCAATAGTAATTGTGGTACTAGTAGTAGTACAAGAAGTAATAGTAGTAATAGTAGAAGTCGTTGTTGTTGTAGTAGTTGTAATAGTTATCCTAGCAACAGCAACAGCAGCAGCAATAGTGGTAGTAATATTAGTAGTAGTTGTAGTTGTAATAGTAGTAATAGAAGTAGGAGTAGTAGTAGTACTAGTATGAGTACTAGTAGTAGTAGTAATAGGAGTTTGTGTAGTAGTAGTGGTAGTAATAGGAGAACTAGTTGTAGTAGTAGAAGTAGTAGTAGGAGTTATTGGAGTAAAAATAGAAAGAGTAGTTGTAGCAGCAATAATAGTACAAGTAGTAGTAGTAACAGGAGTAGTAGTAACTGTGCTAGTAGTAGTTGTAATAGCAATAGTGGTAGTAGCAATAGTAGTAGCAATAATAGTAGTAAATTTAGTAGTAGGTGTAGGAGTAGTAGTAGAAGTACTTGTAGCAATAATAGTCATAATATTAGTAATAGTAGCAGCAGTAGTAGTAGTAGTAGTAGTAGTAGTAGTATTAGTAGTAATAGGTATAGTAGTAGTAGCAGTAGTAGCAACTGTAGCAGTAGAAGTAGTAGCAGTATTGGTACGTAGTAGTAGTAGTAGCAGAAGTTGTAGTAGCTGTAGCAGTAGAAGTAGTAGTAGTTGCGGTAGGTGTTGTACTAGTAGCAGCAGCAGTAGTAGCAGTAGTTGTAGCAGCAAAAGTAGTACCAATAGTACTTGTAAAGGAAGTTGAAAAAGCGGTGGCATTAGTAGTGGTAGCATTAGTAGAAGCAATAGTTATAGCAGAAGAAGGGGTTGTAGAAGCAGCAGCAGCAACAACAACAACAACAATAGTAGTAGCAGCGGCGATAGTAATGTTAGTAGCAGTCATTGTTGTAGTAGTAGCTACAACAGTTGTAGTAGGAGTAATTGTATTAGTAACAGCAATTATAGCAACAATAGTAGTAGCAGTAGTATCAGCAATAGTAGTTGTAGGAGTAATAGTAGTAGTAGTAGAAGTAGTAGGAGGAGTAGTAGTAGTCGTAGTAGCAGTAGTAGTAGTAGTAGGAAAACTAGTTGGAGTAGTAGTAGCAGTAGAACAGTAGTGAAAGTAGTTGTATTAGCAGCAGAAGTACTTGCAATAGTAGTAGTTATAATACCAGTAGCAGTAGTAGTTGTTGTTGTAGTAGTAGTACTAGGTATAGTAGTAGTAGCAACAATAGTAATAGTAGTAGTAGTAGCAGTAGTAATAGTTGTGGGAGTTGTTGTAGTAGTAGCAACCATAGTAGTAGTAGTTATTATAGAAATAGTACTAGTAGCAGTAGTTGTAGTAGCAGTAGTAAGAGCTGAACCAGCCACAACAGCAATGGCAAAAGTACTATCAGAAGAAGTAGTAGTAGTAACATTATCAGCAGTAGTATTTATAGTAGCATTAGTAGTAGTAGTAGTAACAGTAGTAGTAGTAGTATTTGTTGTAATAATTGTAGCTATAGTAGTAGTTGTTGTTATTACAGTAACAGACGCAGCAAGAGAAGTCGTAGTTGTAGTAGCTATAGCAATAGTAGTGGTAGTACTAGTATTAGTCATAGTAGTAGTAGTAGTAGTAATAGTAATAATTGTAGTAATAGTAGTAGTTGTTATACTAGTCACAAGAGTGGTAATAGTAGTGGTAGTAGTGGTAGTAGAGGAAGTAGTGGTAGTGGTAGTACTTGTAGTAATGGTATTATTAGTTGTAATAGTAGTAGTTGTAGTAGCAGGAGTAGGCGTAGTTGTAGGAGTTAGTGTAGTAGTAGTATTAGTAGAAATTGTAGTTGTTGTTGTTGTTGTTGTTGTAGTAGTAGTAGCAGTAGTGGTGGTAGTAGTAGTAGTAGTATTTGTACTAGTAGTAGCAACAATAGTAGTAGTAGTTGCTGCAGTAGAAGCAGTAACAGCAAAAGCAATAGTAGTTATAGTAGTAGGAGTGGTGGTGGTAGTAGTAGTAGCAATGGTAGTGGGAGCAGCAGCAACAATAATAGTCGTAGTAGTGGTGGTATTAGTAATGATAGTATTAATTGTAGTTATAGCAATTGTAGTGGTAGCAGTTGCACTAGTAATAGAAGTAGTAGTAGCAATACTAGTAGCAGCAGCAGCAGCAACAGTAGTAATAATACTAGGAGTAGTAGTATTAGTAGAAGAATAAGAAGAAGAAGAGCATGTAATTGTAGTAGTAGTGGTAGCAGCTGCTAATGTAATAGCTGTAGCTGCAACAGCAGCATTAGTAGCAGCAGCAGTAGTGCCATCAGTAGCAGCTATAGCAGTTGTTGTAGTAGTTCCAGTAGTAGTAATAGAAGTAGCTGTAGTAGTAGTTATAGTAGTAGCAATAGTAGCAACAGTAGTATATTTAATAGTAGTAGTAGTTATAACAGTTGTTGAAGTAGTTATAGTAGTAGTTGAAGCTATAGCAATGAATGTAGTAACAGTAGTACTAGTAGCATTAGTAGCAGTAATAATAGTGGCAGTTGTAGTAGTAGCGGCAATAGTTTCAGTTTTAGTAATAGCAGTAGATGTAGTAGAAGCAGTAGTAGTTTTGGTTTTAGTAATAGCAGTAGTTGTAGTAGTAGCAGCAGTAGTAGTAATATTAGTAGTAGTATTGTTAGTCGTAGTACTAGGAGCCACGTAGTAGTAGTGGTGGTGGTAGTAGCAGTAATAGTACTTGTAGAAGTAGTAGTAGTAGTAAGTAGCAGTAGTAGTTATTGTAGTAGTTGAGGTAGCAGTAGCACTCGTAGCCGTAGAAGTAGTTGTAGCAACAGTTGTGGTTGTAGTACTACTACTTCTATTGCTACTACTACAGATACTACTTTTGTTGCTACTTCTACTGGTACTACTATTACCACTGCCACTACTACTGCTATTACTTCTACTGCTGTTACCATTGCTAATAGTACTATGATTACGACCACTACGACAATTAATACTACTACTATTATTTCAACTACTGCTACTACTACTGCTACTGTTGCTATTGCTACTATTACTACTACTGCTACTTCTACTTCTTCCAGTACTACTGCTGCAGCTACGACAACTATTGCTAATGCTGCTACTATTATTGCTACTGCTACGACTACTGCTATGACTACTACCATGGCTACGAGTGCTATTGTGACTTCTACTACTACTACAACTACTGCTGCTACAACTACTACTATGACTACTGCTACTACCAGTATTGCTATTGCTACTACTACTATTAATACTACTATTGCTACTACTACTAGTATTGTGGCTACTACTACTGCTGCTACTAATACAACTACAACTGTTACTACTATTACTACTACTACTGCTGCTGCTGCTACTGCTACAACTCTTGCTACTACTCCTACTACTATTACTATTACTGCTGCTACTACTACCACTACCACTACAACTACTTACTACAACTACAACTACAACTACTGCTGGTACCGGTGCTACTTCTATTACTACTACTGATACTGCTACTGCTACTACTACAACTGTTGCTACTGCTACTACTGCCACTACTGCTGCTACTATTGTAATAACTACTGCTACTACTTCTGCTACTATAGTTACAACAACTACTAATACTAGCACAGCTGCTGCTGCTACTGCTTCTACCACCACAGCTACTACCCCAACTACTACAATTACTACTACTACCACTAATACTTCTACTACTACTGCTACTACTGCTACTACAACAACTTCTACTAAAACTGCTACTACTACTGCTATTGTTTCAACTACTATTAGTACTACTGTTGCTCCTGGTCCTGCTGCAACAACTAATACTCCTACTACAACTACTACAGCAATGGCTCCTACTTCTACTTCTACTACTACTACTACTACTATTGCTACTAATAGTACAACTTCTACAACTACTTCGATTGCAACTACTACTAACTACTACTTCTCCTACAACAATAGCAACTACCACTACTAGTACTTCTCCTAATACTACTACAATTGTTACTACTACTACTGCTACTACTGCTACTTTTTCAGATGCTGCTACTACTCGCAATACACCTACGAAAACTACTATTATTACTAATAGTACTACAATGATTACTACTACTAGAATAATTAATACTACTAGTATTGTTTTAACTGCTGTTACTGCTACTGCTACTGCTACTACTACTACTACTACTTGCTTCTACGACTTCTGCTGCTACTACTACAACCACTACTACCACATCTATTGCTACTACTTCTGTTACTACTGTTACTGCTACTACTACCATTGCTACTGCTTTGGCTACTACTACTACAATAACAACAACTACTACTACTAGTACTCCTACAACAACAAATGCCGCTATTGTTACAACTGCTACTGTTGTTGTTGCTGCCGCTACTACGCTACTATTCCTACTACCCCAACTACTGCTATCATGGCCACTCCTACTACTAATACAATTGCTACTACTACTAATCCTATTACCACTCGTACTCAAATTCCTACAACTACAGCTACTACTATTCCTCCTCCTCCTCGAACTATTACTACTTCTACTACTACTACTCTAACTCCAGCAACCGCAAATACTACTACTACTACTACTACGACTCGTACTGCCACTCCTACTCCAACTCCTACTCCTACAACTCCTCCGACAAGTACAACGACTTCTACTACTTCTACTACTTCTACTACAACTACCACTATTATGGCTACTGCTAGTACTATTACTACAATTAATACTATTACAACTACTACTTCTATTGTTACCATTACTACTAGTAGTACTATTACTACTATTACTACTACTACCACAACTATTACTATTGCAGTTGCTATTACTACTACTACTTCTATAACTAGTAGAACTACTACTCCTCCTTCTCCAACTTCTATAGGTACTACTACTCCTACTACAACTACTACTTCCACCATTACTCTAATTACTATTACTCCTACTCCTACACTTACTACTACTACTACCACCACTACTACTACTACAACTACTACTAATACTACTTCTACTTCAACAACAACAACAACAACTACTACAACTACTCCTACTCCTGCTCTAGTCAATACTACTACTACTCCTACTCCAACTACAGCAACCACTACTCCTACACCCACTCCTACGCCTACTACTACTAGTAGTATTACTACTCTTACTACTCCTGCTACAACTAATTCTATTCTTCCAACTACAACTACTACTTGAACTATTACTACTATAGTAACTACTACCGCTATAACTTTTACTACTACTACTCCTACAAAGAAAGCTATTGCTGTTGCTGCACCTTCTACAACTTTTACTACCACTACCTCAACTACTACTACTACTATTACTACTTTTACTACAACAACAACTACTACTACTATAGCTGCTGCTACTGCTACTAATACTAGTACTATTACTACTACTACTTCTGCTACTAATACTACTACTACGACTTTTGCTACTAATACTTCTACTACTACTTTTGCTACTAATACTACTACTACTACTATGAGTACTACTACAACTACTACTACTTTTGCTACTACTAGTAGTAGCAGTAGCAGTAGCAGTAATAGTAGCATTAGCAATAGTTGTAGTAGTAGTAGAAGTAGAGTAGTAGTAGCAAGAGTTGTCGTAGTAACAATAGTACCAGCAGCAGTAGTAGTAGTGAAGTAATTGTTGTAGTACTTATGGTAGTAGTCGTAGGTTTAGTAATAGGAGTAGGACTGTGTGGAAAACACCTTTTCATTCAGTCACAATTGTTTGGAAAATAGTTATGAGTAACTATTTTTTAAAATATTTTAAAAAATGAAAATAAAAGGTCTAAATATACATACTTAAGTTCATATATGTGGACATATAAAGTGCTACATACTATCATTAGACTAACAATAAATTATATATATATATATATATCTAGATATATATATATTTATATTACTTTTATTTATTAAATTTGAAACTAAATTTATCAAATTTAGTTTTTTTTTTCTTACTTTTTCTCTGTCTTTTAAATTAAATTGAAAACCTTATCCTAATTTTTGAGGTACAAATTAGTCTTATATTTATCTAATTATGAGACTAAAATTTTGACATATAACCGACTCAGAATAATTCCCCAAAGGAGTTATAGTATTCCTAATCCTACATAAGCATTGCAGTGCAAACATGACCAACCATGGAGATTTCAAAACTACGTGTTGGGGCTAGATGGGTGATAGGTGCTTGTCATGTCACCAATCAACAAAATCAATATGAAGTCTTGCTAAGTAGGGACTGAGTACCTAGAAGGTCAGTACATTATACCACCTCTTTGGGTTGTACGCTATTTTAGGGTAGGAGGTCTACTCAAGCTTGTGCCTCAAAACTGTCCACACGTGATTTTTACTCCATGCCCATGCTCGAGTCCAGGTAAGGTTTGAACTCAATGCCATTGCTTGACTTGGAAACACGTCAATTCAACCCAAATATTCAAACCCCCGTAACAGGAAAATCTTGGTATTTATGGGAGTATGGTGAGGGCAGGCCATACATAGGCCATACATAAGTGAACGACTTTCTCATGCATCACCTGCTGCCCTAAGCCGGAAGAGCTTGCGTCTCACCTTGTAGGCTCTAATTTGAGGCGCACCAGACTCACCCCTAGCAAAAAGACTTCACTAACCAAGAATTGGAATTACAGTCAACAATCTAGAATTCAATTTGCATTATTATTTATGATTTGATAAATGATAACGTTTAGATTAGAAAACAAACTAGAAGCAAGGCCAACAAGCAGAAACCCAAAGCAGCATCAGCAAGCTAGGGTTTCTTCTGATGCTAATCTTAGTTTATTATACATTTAATAAATATAACGTAAACAAGTAAAATTGGAACCAGATTTTACAGACTTGATGAAGTCACATACAAAGCTTATCGCACTAGGGAATACCCAACTGACAAGAGAGTACCAAAATATTCAAGGGTTGAAACCATATAGGGTATCCAAATTTCAACTCTAGGTGCCAGTCATCACCTCTCTACAAGCACTAGCACTATATTTAACAATTCCAAAATTTGAAGCACAGATTTTTCAGTTATCAATTGGCCACACCACCGCCAGTTTGGTGGAGCATTGCATCAATTACATCCCCGTCTTCCATTTCGAGCTGAAGAAATTCAACAAGAATGAATACCATCAAGGAATTGAAATAAACAATAAGCTAGGCATTTGCAGAAATTACCTCATCAGGGGTCCGCCCTCCCCGGAGCCTGCGGCCATCAAACAGGAAGACAATAGAGTCGACGGCCATTGACCGGCGATCACTGTAAGCATTCATGAGCTTCTTTAGCTGAGTACTGCGCTTGATCCTGAAGAACACCTCATTTCCATCCTACATTGCAAAGAGGTCACGTGCAAGTGGTCATATCAGATGGGAGTCACAACTGAAATAAAACATCAAAGAAATGTCCGAAGGATCACACCATCATAACAGTATCCAATCAATCCAATCATCAAAACATGAAATGGAAAAATATTTAACATACAGAACTGAAAATGATATTTCATATTGAGATTTTCAGTCAGACGCGTATAACCAACTGCTATTATTGAGGAATACCATACTCAGTGCAACCCTTTGTAATCAACCCAGACTTCCATAGAAGTTCGGAACTCATGGACAAAGAACAAAATCATTTTAACATTTAGATTGGCAAGGGCATGAAATGCTATAAATTGGACATCTCACATTTTCACCATTTGGTTAAGCTGGCTTTCATCCTGTATATGCAAAGGAACAAAATAACATTCACTAAATCTCATAATTCACAGTTATTAGGTCTTCCATCTAGAAAAAACAAAATAAAATGATATTGCAAGTATGATGAAGAATTCAACGTCGCAATAATAATTCAAATCTTCCATTCACATTTTATTCATCACAAAACAAGTTTAATATCTGGCCACAAAAGAAGCCCAGAAAATATTCACCCAGTGAAATATAAAACGAGCATAAATATCACTTTGTATGGTTAAGTAGTGTATATGGGGCAATAATTAGCTTAATCGGCTGCCTCACTCGAAGAAGAGTGAAGGCTATGTCCATATTAATTTGAGATTGAATTATGTCTTTCCCATCCAAATTCAGGCCTCACTCATGTCACACATATTTTCAATGTGACAACGTTTGAAGTGTCAAGTGTCTCACTTGCAATTTAAAAAGAGCCTAAAGATCAATTTGTAAAGGAGTTCCATTAGCTTAGTTGGCTGCCTTACTTAAAAAGAATTTAAGGGCATGCACATAAAACAGGCATGGAAACTAGCAGTTCAAATGCAAGTTAAAAAGAGCTTAAAGATCATTTTGTATAGGTGAACTAATGTGTATGAGACAAAAAATTAGCTCAATCAGCAGCCTTAGTTAAATAGAACACATTAATTTGAGATTGTAGAAAATAGACATGGGAATCTAGTAGTTTAAATGTCAACCAGTTATTTGGAGGGCAGTCAAAGGAAAAATAGGCCATCAAAAGCTACATTATATTTTTCAAACCCAAATTCAGGCCTTACTTACACGTTTAATGCAAAATCATTTCAAGTATCATGCTTCTTACTTGCACTTTCAGGACAAATGGTCATGTCATCAGTAAACATAATAAGGGTGCCACTAGAAAGCAACATATGCAAATATTAGATCCAGAACTTCTTCAGATGCCTAGGACCACTAAGAAGTATATGAAACAAGATAATGAGAGTAAGAAAATAAATGGACACCTTGTTAAATTTTCATAAACTAATGTAATCTATATCAAAATGCTTAAAAAGATATATGCCAACAACATCCAGAATGATTTCTATGTTGCTCGTTAAAATGAACTAAACAACCAAAAACTAAACTGATTAATTATGTAAAAGCACGTGAAGGACTAGTGCCATGTTCAGAAATTAGAGAATGTAACAGTGGTGAGAATAAGCTGTGAAGTTTAAGCGCTAGACCTTGACAGCTGTGTTACATGAATCAGTTGATAAGCATGCTATAAACTGATCAAGAGCAGCATGAATGAATTGGTTAAAATACTATGCAGCCTAAAAAAAAATTCAGAAGTTGAATCAAAGAAGGATGATGAATTTCCAGTGCTAGAACTCAGGGCTCAAACTAGAATGAATTGGGCAACTAACAAAATACAGGCACCATTGACCACAGCAACACACACCCTTTACTTTCCAAACAAAATCCATGCAAGGTTTAAAGCGTCATTGAACCTAAAATTGTGTTGCTGTTGGAACAGAGAAGTCCTCAAGTAACTGAAAGATGTAAAGATTGAATAACGACATTAGAACTATACCACAAAGCCCGCTCAGTTTTCTATCCAAAGAACAAACACAATTCATAGTACCCATCATCTATTTTGCATCAGCAAACAATTCATAGTACTTATTCACCTATTTATTGAAAAGCACTTCTTCCTCAACACCAATATATGACTTATCACAAAAAAATTCAACATTTTTACGAAAATCAAAAGCAGAAATGTAATTGTACCAAATTCAGAGCATTGTACCAATCCAGAAAAAGTGTGATCATAGAAAAACAAAGGAATCTAATTATACCAAATGCAGACTATTGTATCAATCCAGAAAATGTGCGACCATTAAAAAATCAAAGGAATCTAATTATACCAAATTCAGACTATTGTACCAATCCAGAAAAAGTGCGATCACAAAAGACAAAAAATATCACAAAAAACCGATATTATCGTCAATATCGGATCACAAACAACAAAAATCGAAAATTCTGAAACCCGATCGAATATAAAACCAAAAAGTTGTTAAAAATCCACGAAAAAACAAAAAAAAAAAATAAAGGGCGATCGAGATCGAACCTGGCCCTTGACCAAGAGGTTGACATAGGCGCACTGACCCTCGGCCGGCTTTTTGTCTTCCTCCTGCCCCGACATCCTCCTTTGCCTCTTGAGATCAAGGGTTTGTAGGGCTTGAGAACCTTAAAATGCGCGCAAAAAGAGCACGAAAAGCAAATGAAAAACTCTCCAGCACATTTTATATCTCGCTTTGAAAACCAAATTTAATTTACTTTCAAGTCCGCCCTATTGGATTTGGACCCGAACCTGACAAAGTTCACGGTGGACATTTCTCGTTTACCTAATTGGATTCGGATTCATTTTATCCGAACCCAAACGTGTTACGGGCCTCAAGTTTTGCGTATGACAAAACGGGATTCCGATTCGGATTCTGAACTTATCGCATGAGTTATATTTTGGTCGTGATTGAGAATTTTCTGCAATTTCAAGAATTTAATTTTTTGAAATTTGAGTATATACAAGCTGAAAAATAATCAAATTGAAAATAAATGAGAATTTAAACAACAGGTCGAACCAAAATAACTGAAATATCGGTCTTGAGTATATTCTTTCAAATGATGTCGCTAAGGTCAAGTCCGTTTTATGGTCTCATTGTAGTTCATCTGATAAACACTTATTTCGAGGCTTACAAAAAAGAATGATAGGTCCCATATATGAATATAGTTGTATATTCATGAAAATTGAGAAACAAATATCTCAGAGAATATCTTTAGCATTGAATTTGAAAGGGATAGCAACTAAACAAATATCTTTGAAAACCAAATTTAATTTACTTTCAAGTCCGCCCTATTGGATTTGGACCCGAACCTGACAAAGTTCATGGTGGACATTTCTCGTTTACCAAATTGGATTCGGATTCATTTTATTCGAACCCAAACGTGTTACGGGCCTCAAGTTTTGCGTATGACAAAATGGGATTCCGATTCGGATTCTGAACTTATCGCATGAGTTATATTTTGGTCGTGATTGAGAATTTTCTGCAATTTCAAGAATTTAATTTTTTGAAATTTGAGTATATACAAGCTGAAAAATAATCAAATTGAAAATAAATGAGAATTTAAACAACGGGTCGAACCAAAATAACTGAAATATCGGTCTTGAGTATATTCTTTCAAATGATGTCGCTAAGGTCAAGTCCGTTTTATGGTCTCATTCTAGTTCATCTGATAAACACTTATTTCGAGGCTTACAAAAAAGAATGATAGGTCCCATATATGAATATAGTTGTATATTCATGAAAATTGAGAAACAAATATCTCAGAGAATATCTTTAACATTGAATTTGAAAGGGATAGCAACTAAACAAGAAGAGTCCGGTATAATCAGAATTAGAAATCATAAAGTTTTGTATCCATAGAAAGATCTCCTCAAGTTATAAAGAAGAAAACAACCTAAGAAGGTAGGAGATTTTCTCTTGAGAAAATTGATGGGACACTTTTTAACTTGAGCGACGGAGCAGCCATCACCAGAAAGCTCCCAGCGGTCCTTTTCATGATTCTTTCTTTCCTTTGGAAATTAGCGAAAGGGCGGCCTAGTAGATTTGATCTTGAGAAGCCTTCTAGATAAAAATTAATATTGAACCATGCTCCGTCAATAATTAGTATTTTCATTGAGATTTGTTTCACTCCTTTCTTTATTAATATCAGAGATCTTTAATGGCATTTTGATAATACCTCATAGAGCGCCAAGGCCCTTGTTATCCAAGAATCTACCAGGGGACAACCAACCCCAACTCTGGTGAAGTTGCACAACTCATTTGGTGGGGCATGTGGACCAATGTAGCAAGCTAACTCTGTAATATGGACTCAACCATAGCCCTAGGGATGGTAAGAGTTTCAAATTTTGACCACCATTATTCAGTAGATGATTCAATTGCTTAAGACCCAAGTGCAAGGTATGTGAAACCTACAAGCCTAGTAACTACAAAATCAGGTCAAAATAATGTAGAGCCTTCAATCTCATAACGCCTAACAGAAGGTTCCAATTCAAGCTCCGTCACCCACTCGAGACACCACGTTAAACCAACATCATCAATCGCAACCGCACCTCGCCCTCCATGCAAGACACCATCAACAAAATCTTCATGACCCCTTGGCAACAATTTTGCTTTGATATTAAAATTTGAGGGATTATGATGGACATGACCCAATCTATGATCTGACCAACAAAGCCACCTACAAAATGAACACTAGTTGAGTACCAGATATCACACTGTTAGGGTTCCCGAGGGAGGCCATGTTATATCCAGTTCGAGGAAGATCATGGGCCAGTGAGTCACCCTCACCAACTAAGGCATGACACTCCTTTAGTCCTCGAAATAGCATACTTTCTACTGTAGCCAAAGTTCCACTAGCCTTCCCCAAGTGTATGATAGTTCAAAAGACCCTGTCAATCAAGTAAAAATTTTTAGGAATGCCATGATTTTGCAAGGGGCATGGAACTCAATTATGTATAAAGTGTTCCCAATGACGTTACAAAGCTTAGCTAGAGCATGATACTTTAGACTCCTGAGATACACAATAACTTATTTTGAATGACTTGACAAATAGGTTCATAGAATAATTCATCTAAATGGTCTCTCGACAAAAGGGGCCCTTTATACTTATCATGTTGAAGCAGAAAAAAGGAGAAAACTTAAGGAATTATCTAACCTGATTCAACAAAGTTTGGGTAGAAGTTACCAAGCTGTGTAGTTTTATTGTGCTCGTTGCTACAATTAATGGAATCAAACAAGTTCAGGTGGCTTATAAGATGGCTCGTCAGCCCCTATGTAGCTTGATGGAATTCATCAAAATAGCCTACAAGCACATAGATATCAAAAAAGTGATCCATACAAAAAAGGGATCTAAAGGTAGTGACAAGAAGAGAGAATTTCAGGAGAACAAGCCCCCCAAGTCAAAGAGGCAAAAAATTGAATAGAGAGAGTGTAGGCCTGAATTCCAAGCTTAGACCCTGTTGAATAACTCAAGGTCTAAAATCCGAACATAGATTGAGTACTGAGACTTCTTGTAAAGGCCCCAACCCATCTGCATTACCAAGCAAAACCTCAACAAATCTAGGTACTATGATTTTCACTGTGATTGTGGTTATGATACAAAAAAATGCAGGCACCTCAAGGATGAAATTGAGAGACTCATCAAAGAAAGGATATCATCCCAGGTAGTTTATTCAATGAGGTGAATGAGATAAAGAATTACGCGTGTGGGAGAATCATCGACACTCCCTCGAAAGGGACCTTACTCCTGAGTTATAAAAGCCTCCAATTAGGGGCAACCTCAATATGATTTAGATAAACCCACTGACTCAAAGTGATGCTTTGGCATTAACTGGCAAATGCTAAACCCCCATTTGGAAGCATGAGGGCTTGAAGGAGGAGGTGAAGAAGAGACACCATTATAAGCCTGACTATAGTAACATAGTCTTCTCTACTAAGGATCTAGAAGGAATTTTCACACTCCATAGTGATGCATTGGTAATCTCAACAATTCTACATGGCTACACCACCCATGGCATCATCATAGATACTGGAGGTTTGAAGAATATCTTGTTCACTCGAGCCTATAACAAAATGAAGACTAAGCAAAAGTTAGAGCCATACATCGAAATACTCATTGGATTCATGGGTGATTGGATCACTCTACTTGGTGTAATTAACTTACTCCTCACCATTGGAGAAAACCCTAGGAACACCACCATCGAATCAAAGTTTTTGGTAGTTTGAAAGCATTCCACCTATAATGTAATATTGGGATGACCAATACTTAATTAGCTTCAAGTGGTAATCTCGACCATTCATTTAGTCATGAGGTTTCCTACTAAATATGGCATAGGTAAAGCATAAGTGGATCAAAGCCTTGCTAAGAGGTATAAAGCACCCTACTAGCAAAATAATTTTGGTCAGAAAAGCAAGGGACTAGCAATGGTGGAGATCGATGAATCCATCACCAAGCTAAAGAAGGGGCATGTTGAGCATGTGGAATGACTCATTAGCCTAGTGATTGATGAAGGCTTAGGAAGGACACCAAAGCTAGGGGTGAATATTATAGAGCCCTTATGTACCAAGTTACAAGAGCTCTTGAGAAGGAACCAAGATGTCTTTGCATGGATCCCCGAGGACCCCTAGGTATTGACCCTTTGATGGCACAGTATAAACTAGCAGTTGTAGAAAATCATACTCTAGTTAATTAATGACTCCCTCCTTATGTATTTACAAGTCACTAGAGAGTATGAGGTGAAAAATACTACTATGGTCTAGTACCTAGCTGAGGCAAAAAAAGCTTATGGCTAGAATAGATCGGGAGAAAATTTGCCAAGTACCCCAGCATTGCAATGTAGAGGTAGATGCTCTCACTCAAATGGCCTCAGCTTCATCAAGTTTGACACTGAGGTAAATTTTTATGAAAAACCTCCAGCAACAGAGTTATTCAAAGGCCACAAAAGTAAATATGGTGGATGTGGGATCCAGTTGGATGTATCTCATCACCTCCTACTTCAACGATGGGTAGCTTTCTGAGGACCCAAAAGAAGCCCGAAAGATTAGGAAGCTAACCCCAAACTTCATCTTGCAAGAAGGAGTTGTTCATAAAAGGTCTCTTACGTAGCCTCTTCTTCGTTGTCTAAGGCCCAAAGAAGCCAACTATGTCCTTCAAGAGGTCCATAAAGGTATATGTCAGAGCAATGGTAGAGGACAAATCCTTACACACAAGCTCCTCAGACAAGGATATTATTGGCCCAACATGGCCTCTAAGGCATCCAAATTCATCTCCAAGTGTAAACAATGCTAGAGACACTCCTTGTTTTATCACAATTCGATGGTTCAACTCCAGTAGACCCAAACTATATGACCTTTCGACTAAAAGGGATGGACATCTTAGATCCTTTCTTGTTGGCATCAAGACAAAGAAGGTTTTTAGTTGTTTCCATTGATTACTTTACCAAATGGGTAGAAGTTAAACCCTTAGCCACGATCACTGAGAGAAAGATTTAGTAGTTCATATGGTAAAGCATGATCTGTAGGTTTGGGCTACTGCATGTGCTGGTTATAGATAATGAAAAGAAATTTGATAGTTCAAAGATTCAAGAAATACTACAGTAGCCTTCACATAGAATAGAAGTTCACCTCAATGGCACAACCCCAATCCAATGGCTTGGTTGAGGTAATCAATCGAACCTACTTTTAGGCATAAAAGAAGCGTCTCAGAAGAGCCAATGGCGCCTGTGTTGAGGAATTACTGCATTTCTATGGTTTTACCAAACCACACATTAGATGATTGTTTAAGTAGATTTTGAAGCCCTACTCCAAATTTGAGTTGGACTCGTGATGAGCTAAATTTAGATATTGGATTTGAGCCCAAATTTGAATTAAAGACTAAAATAAGATTTGGAGTCAATTAGAATTTATAAATAAACCCCCGAAGATTTTTATTTCTAGATAAGTCTGAGCCTTTATTCAAAAAAGGGCCCTGAAAGTTTTAGAATTCTACAAATATGTCCTTTTTGCAAAAACAAAACCTCCAAACGTTACAAAATTATATTTTGGTCCAATTTTTTTTAAAAAATTTGTAAATAAACCCCCAAAGATTTTATTTGTGGATAAGTCTGAGCTTTTATTTTAAAAAAATCCTGAAAGTTTCAAAATTTTACAAATATATTATTTTTGCAAAAAGGCCTCTAGAGTTATAAAGTCACGTTTTGCTCCAATTTTTTCAGAAAATTCATAAATAACCCTTCAAAAATTCAGCATAAAAAAAATAGCATAAAATTTGAGTTACGTTGTCAGGGAAACAAATCCCAATTAATTACAGTCAATCATAAGATTTTGGAATATAATTTTATCACCAATCCAATCCTATTTGTTTCCAAAATGAAATCAATCAAAGATATCAAGATCCAATCGCACTCATATAACATTCCAAAATTAATCCAACCGAATATTTGATTTCAAATCTTCCTGAGCCTATAAATTGATTAAAAACCTACAAGGATGAAGGAGAGAGGAAGAGGATTAGAAGCTATCATAGGAAGGAGGATAGAATGAGGAAAGAATCAAGAAAGAAAGAGGGGTCAGTATACTTAGCTCTATTTTTTCTTTTTCTTTCTTCCACTTTCTCTCTTCCATTTTGCTCTATTTTGCCTTCAAGGAATTCTCGAGTACCTTTGCTGCTCTAGCTATGGTCCTCGCCCCCTACGTGGCCATTGATAATCCCAACACTACCTTGGACCTACCCCTCTAACATCTACCTAGTTGACCCATGCTAGGCCCTTGCCATCCCTCTATCCACAAACACCAACTGCAAGTCACCTGCAATCTCTTCTACTCGTCAGAGATCCCGATCATTGTCTCCTACCATTGATACATGGCTGTAGTCACCATCTCAAGGAGAACACCAGCTGGACCTCTACTGAAGCCCCTTACCCATGCCACTCACTGGCCCAACCTGCTTAGACCTTGCTGTCTGCTCACAGAAAATCCCGAGCACCATCCTCTACTACCATTTCTACCATTGGCAAACCGTCCTGCACCACCTATAGTCATCTACCCCGACCGGGTCTGCTGTCTACCAACTTCAGCCTCCACCCAGTCTGTGAATGCCTTCGCTACGCCGGTATGCCATCACAGCCGGTTCCCTCCTCAACCTCTACTACCATGGCAGCTGGCTCCACCTCCTCCCCTTCACTGCTCGCTACCAGATCAGTGTCAGATCCAGCCAAATCTAGCTAGGATGGGCTATTGGGCAATCATGGCCCAGTGAGTTTTTTTGAAAAATAAAGGGGTACGAGTGTGAGGAAGAAGAGGGAAAGAAATAGAAGAAATAAAAAAAATTGCCGCTCCAAAAAAAAAGCATGCAATAAGAATTCCCTTGTGTTATTTTTTGTGCCATCATTACCATAGTCATCCACGATCTTTGGCATGTTGATGAAACTTTATGAAAACTACAGCCATCTATGGCCCCTCATATGACGGTGGAACTCCACCAACACCAAGGCCACTTGTAGCCCCTCATATGATGGCAAAACTCCATCGACAACATGACCACATGTGGCCTCTTGAAGATGGCAAACCTTTGACATTGCAATAATCACCCACAGCCTTTGAAAGATGGTGAACCTTTGATACTATTGTGGCTACCTACAACATCTCAAAGATGGCAAACTCTTGACATTGCTACAGCCACCTGTGGCCCTTCCCTTGAAGATGTTGAATTCTTGTCACACCAAGCCCGCCTTCAGGCTTGCATCCAAGTTAGCCTTCAGGTTTGCAGTTAGCCAGCCTTCATGCTCACACTTAGCAGCCTTCGGGTCGCATTTAGCCTTTGGGCTCGCACTCAACCAGCTTTTTGGCTCACACTTAGCCAGCCTTCAGGCTTGCATCCAAGCTAGCCTTTGGGCTTGTGCCTTAGCTAGTCTTTGGGCTCATACTTAGCTATCCTTCAAGCTAGCATCCAAGCCAGCCTTTGGGCTTATACTCAGTCAGCCTTCAGGCTCACACTTGAGCTAGCCTTTAGGCTCACACTCACCTAGCCTTTGGGTTTGCATGTAGCCAACCTTCGGGCTCACACTTGAGCTAGCCTTTAGGCTCACACTCAGCTAGCCTTTGGGTTTGCATGTAGTCAATCTTCGGGCTCACATCCAAGCAAGCCTTTGGGCTTACACCTCAGCTAGCCTCAAACTTGCATCCAACTAGTCTTCAAGCTCTCAACTCAGTCAATGTTTGGACTCGTATCCAAACTAGCCTTCGAGTTTGCACTTTACTAGCATTCGAGCTTGCATCTAATTAGCCTTTGGGCTCATACTCAGTCAATCCTCAGGTTCATATCTTAGTCAGCCTTCAGGCTTGCACCTTAGCCAACCCTCGAGTTCGCACCCCACCTAGCCTTTAGGCTTGGATCCAAGCTAATCTTCAGACTCCCACTTAGCTGGCCTTTGAGCTCACACCTCAATCAGTCTTCAAACTCACACTTAGCCAGTAATTGGGCTCGCATCTTAGCTAGCCTTTAGGCTCGTACTTAGCCAACCTTTGGGCTCGCATCCAACCAACCTTTGAGTTTGCACCTTAGCTAGCCTTTGGGCTTGCACTCAGCCAATGTTCAGGTTTGCAATTAGGCTAGTCTTTGGACTCACACCCAATTAGCCCTCTGGCTTATACTTGTAAGCCAACTTCTGAGCTTGCGAACTAAGCCTCCTATAGGTTCACACATTTAAAGCTAGGCCATGGTCCACCTAAAGTTATCAGCCAAGGACCCTCAAATCAAATTAATTAATGTAAAGTAACTTAATCACAAGAAATGGACAAAGGCCAAGTTGACTCAAATAGACCTAAATTAATCAAACAAATGGACTAAAATCCAAATTGAGTTGGACTCAAAGTCTAGGTTGAGTTAATCCAAATCAAATTTGTTCAAATCTAACCCTGATTAAGTTCAAGTTGTGTTAATTCAAAATCAAGTTAAATCAAGATTAAACCAAGCTTCAAGTCAAACCAGAACTAAGCTAGGTTGAGCCTAAACCAGAATCAAGTTGAACTAAATTGACTTGAATTTGAGCCAAAGTCCAGTAGACCCAAACTCGGTAAAGGTCAACATAAGATCAAACTCAACTTGTCCCAAATGAAATCAAACTCAAACCTTGAATGTCGAACTAAATTAAATTGGATTCAAATTAGAATCAGTATCGCTCTAACTAGAGTCAGCGATCAGTATTTGATGAATGTTCTTCTGAAGATTATTGCTAAGCTTGGTGAATTGAATCATTACTAAACATTCAGTAACTTTAATGTCTCACATAATTCCCTTGGTAATGTTATAAAGCGTCAGTGCGAACCCAATTACTAAGGGTTCAAAACGTATCACTATCTTCCAAGAAGGAGTTAGTGAATCACAATTCAATCAAATTTTAAATGTCAAGTTGAACTAATTCACACTCAAATCTAAGTTGAGTGTTGAATTAATCTAAACTAAACTCAAACCCAAATCATATTAGTCCCAATGGAGTCAATTAGAGCTAAACTGAGTCCTACTGGGTGCTAAACCCTTGGTAATACTCCAAGGCAATGAACAATGGGTGATGTTATCACCTTGATCTAAACCAAAGCTAGTTCAAGTAGAACTAAATAAAGTCAAACTAAATCTCGCTAGGTGTGCTACAAAAAAGGCCTATGATAACACTCTGAAGCTATACAAAATCCCATAAATCATTGATGACAGTACCAAATCAAAAAAGTTAAATGTTAACACATTTAAAGCCATTGGTCATATTTTGAGCTAAGAGGCCATTGATGATGCACCCTCAAAGGTAGTCAACCACACAAGCGATTGACGATGCAGTTCTTAATCTAGTCAACCCTCAAAAGTAATTAACAATGCACCCTTAAGCTAGTCAACCTCTTAAGCAGTTGGTGACATAGTCCTAGAGCTAGTCAACCTCACAAGCAATTGATGATACAACCCTTAAAGCAAGTCAATTTCACAAGTAGTTAATGACATAGTCCTCAAGCTAGTCATCCCCTAGAAGCAGTTGATGATGTGGCCCCTTAAGCTAGTCAACATTTGAAGTAGTTAATGACACACCCTTCAAGCTAATCAACCCTAGAAATAATTGGTGACGCACCCTTCAAACTAGTCAACCCCATAAGTAGTTGATAACACATCCCTCAAGCTAGTCAATTCCAAAAGTAGTTGACAACACACCCCTCAAGCTAGTCAACCCAAAAGTAGCTGACAATATAGTTTTTAAAGATATTCCCAACCTTATAAGACATTGGTGATGCCACTAAATCAAATAAAGTTATCGCCAATACTTAAAGCTATTGGAAATACTTCAAACTTCTTCCATTCTCTTCCACAACCCATCGGACGATACCATTAACACCTATCAAAGACCAAGTCAATTTGGGTCAAATGCCATGTGGTTCAGTGTAGGGAAATGAGACAGCAACACACATTAAAGCTTCTTCTCCACTTTTTTTTTCTTTATTTTTTTCATACTTTCTATAATTATATATCGAAATTCATTGTAAAGTAAGAGTATATCCTCGCTTCAGCCATGTATCATCATTTAAAATTAATCAAAATTTTTTTCTTTTCTTTTTTTGTGTTTCTAATTTATTATCTAGGTTTCTTATTTTAGAAGGTTCTTGATAATTATTGGGGTAATTAACAATAGGGGCTTACACCTGTTGGAAGTCAATGTTGTCACAACACTTGATAGCGCACTTCAAATTAAAACAAATTTTGATTTATGATTCGAGATCACTCCTAAGGTCTCCCCTATTTTGGATTGCCAAAATTAATCCCATAACAATGACTAGGGAATTACCTCTCAGGCTCTTTTACGGGATTGAAACTGCCATTCCAATGGAAATTGGCCTTACTTCACCATGAATTAAGGCTTATGACCCCCCAAAAAATAAGGCAAATGCCTGAGCTAAGAAAGACCTTATCCTAGAGGTATAAGAGAAGGCTTGAGCTAGGATTGTAGAGTACCAGTGATGAGTGGTCCGATACTACAATACTTGGATACAAGGTCAAACACTACAATTGGGAAAATGGGTACTTTGATGGGGAAAATTCGTTGATCGAGTTTCAAGAAAACTATCTCCAAACTAGATAGGCCTGTTCAAGATTTCTTGAGTCATGGGGATGAAAATGTTTAATATCAAACACCCAAATGGTAGGGCACTCCCTAGAATTTGGCATGTAGATAATCTTAGAAGATTTATCTTTAGAATAAATTATGCCTCCCTTATCTCTTTAAATATTGGCAAGTCCTATCCCAAGAAACTACTATAAGATCTCAATAATAAGCTAGACATATGGCACTCAGTTTTACATCAGGCATAAGAACTTGGCAATAAGCTAGGCATAAAACCTTAGTTCTATATTAGTCATGAGACTTTGGCAATAAGTCAGGCATAAAACCTCGGTTATATACTAGGCATCAGACCTCGGTAATAAGTTAGGAATAAGACCTTACTTCTACACCAGTCATCAGATATTGGCAATAAGTTAGACATATGACCTTAGTTTGACACTAGGAATAAGACCTCGGTAATAAACCAAATATAAGATCTCAGTTCTATACTAAGCATAAAATCTCAATTTTACACCAAGCATAAAACCTTGTCAATAAGCCAGGCATGAGGCTTTGGTTCTACACCAAGCATAAGACCTCGACAATAAGCTAGGCTTATGACCTTAGTTCTACACAAGGTAAAATACCTCAACAATAAGTTAAACATAAGACCTCGATTCTACATTAGGTATTAGGCCTTGGCAATAAACCAGGCGTAAGGTCTCAGTTCTAGACTAGGCATAAGACCTCGACAATAAGGTAGGAGTAAGACCTCGACAATAAGCCAAGCACAAGACCTTGGTTCTATACTAGGCATAAGACTTCGGCAATAAGCCAAGCATAAGAGCTCAGAACTTTACTAAGACATAAGATTCTTGTGTGATGTTTTCACTTTAAGTCACGCTTTGGTCCCTGAGTTTCCCTCTTGATGGACCCTTCTCTTCCTAAAGCCATCTTCTTCTTGGAGAAAGAACAATATTGACTGTATCTAGTTGAAGTACCTCTACTTGAAAGATCTCCGAAGCTAACCACTACAATAGATGAGCTATGACTTATCACTTGAAAGCAATCATCATCATGGCTAAAAGATAAGACTACATGTTATACTCTTTGGTGTAATAAAGGCCAACTAACTTCTAAGAAAGCACAGGCCAAGACATGTGGAGGAAGGATACAAACCAAAGATGTAGCGAAAAAGGCACAAATAATAGGAAATCTCTTTTATTCATTAAAAGAACATCATATCAAAGGAGAAACTTAGTTACAAAAAGTTTTAGTACAAGGAATATGGAAGAAAATAAAGCAAGATCATTAAGAAGATGTTAAATGTTTGGTAGACTCCTCAGGAGGAACATGAGCTAGGGGCTCAACTTTGTGGGGCTCCTTGGCTCCCATCTTCCTCCGAATGATCTCCTTTTAATCCATTTGAGATAGTGAATCCTCAAGTCATCATAGAGTTCCACGCAAAGGTTTTGAAGTTAGGATCATGGTGAGTCTTCTTTATCATGTCCCTACAATAGAGGTAAACCTCAGAGAAGGAGTTGGCGGAGAGGAGGCCTCATTCTTGAAGTTGAGGATGGATTACATCAAGTCAACTTTAGACTATTTGTGTAGTTTGAGCTCTAGCAAAACGTAGCCATTACCTCATCCTTGGTTTGGTCCAACACAACCTTCTACCAATCCTCTAGCTCCTTTAGCCTTGTCAAGGCCAAATCTTGCTCTACTTGAAGGAGATTTCTCTCCTCCTTTGCCTCTCTCTTCATCTTCCCAACCTCTAGCTATAGTGGCTTGAGTTGAGAGCGAATGAGGTTCAAATCCTCCTTGGCCTTAGTGGCCTTATTCTTCTTGATAGCAATCTACTTCCGAGCTTCATAAAAGTGCTAGCCTGGATAGTGAAAAAATTAGAGTTCTTATGATTGAGCCAAAAGTTTAGCAAAAAGGGAAATAAGGTGAAGCATTAATGGAGGAGGTTCAGATGATTCACATCAGTACAAGCCTAGGTTCCCTTTATTACAACTGTTGCCGCTACTACAACTACTACTACTGCTACTATTGCTGTTGCTGCTACTATTACCAATATTACTACTACTGCTGCTACGACTACTGCTACTATAACTAGTTTTCCTACTACTATTACTACTGCAACTATAGCCACTTTTCCTATGACAAATACTACTGTAGCTACTACAACTATTGCTACTACTAGTATTACTACTGCTACTATTACTACAAATACTACTAGTAGTACTTGAACTTCTGCTACTATTACTGCTACTACGATAACTACTACTACTACTACTGCTACTACTGCTGCCACTAAGGCTACACCTGCAAAAACTACTACCACTACGATAACTGCTACTGCTGCTACTACTATTACCACTATTACTACTACTACTAATACTACTACTACAACAACTACTACTACTAATACTACTACTACTACTACTACTAGAACTACTGCTATTACTACTATTACTAGCACTACAGCTACTATTACTATCACTACTACTACGACTCCTACTACTGCTATTACTACAACAACAACAACAACAACAACAACAACAACAATAACTACTACTACTACTACTACTATGACTGCTACAACTACTTCTACTAATACTACTACTACTACTAATGCTACTACTACTATTACTACAACAACAATGGCTACTAATACTACGACTACTATTGCTGCTGCTACTACTACTACTACTATTATTCTTGCTACTACTATTACAATGACAACAACAACAACAACTACTACTACTACAACTACAACTGCTACTACTACTACAACTACTACCTCTACTATTACTGCTTCTGCTACTATTACTACACTATTACTATAACTACTTCTACTACTACTACTACTATTACTCATACTACTATTACTACTAGTAATATAACAACAACTACTGCTAGTATTTCTACTACTACTACATGTACTACTTCTACAACTGCTACTACTACTACTACCACTACTCCTACGACTCCTACTACAACTACAACAACTACTACTGCACCTTCTACTACTTCTACTACTCCTACTACTACTACTTGTACTCTTACTTCTACTACTACTACTACTAATACTACAATAACTACTACTAATACTATGACTACTACAACTGGTGCTACTACTCCTACTTCTCGTACTACTACTATTACTGCTGCTGCTACTACTACAACTATTGCTACAACTTCTACTCTTACTCCAAAAACTACTCCTACAACTACTTATGCTACTAGTATTACTACTACTACTCCTATTACAGCTACAACAACAACAACTACTATTCCTGCTACTACTACTACAACAACTTCTACTACCACTATTCTAGCTACTGCTACTCCTTTGACTACTCCTACTGCTATGATAACAACTACTACTATTGCTACTACTATTACTGCTACTACCTCAACTACTACTACTACTTCTACTATTATTACACTACTACTACAACTTCAACTACTAGCACTGCTACTACTCCAACAACTACTACTATTACTACTATTTATACTACTGCTACTTCTACTACTATTTTTGCTACTACTTCTATTTCTACTACTACTACTACTTCTACTACTTCTACTGCTACAACTATTGTTACTCCTACTGCTACTAATACTACTCCTACTGCTACTAGTACTACTCCTACTGATACTACTACTACTGCTACTACTACTTCTACTACTACTACCAATATTACTACTACTACTACTACAACAACTATAACAACTATTACTATGACTCCTCCTCCTCCTACTTCTACAACAACCACTACCACTACTGCTACTATTGCTACCACTACAACTACTACTATTACTACTCCTACTACTCCCACTACTACTACTACAACAACAACAATAATAACTATTACTACTACTATTGCCACCACTACTATTACTTCTGCTGCTGTTGCTGCTGCTACTACTACTACTGTACCTATTACTACTAATACTACTACTACTACTAATATTGCTACTATTCTTACTACAACTACTTCTACTGTTATTACTACTACTACTACTACCACAACTACTACTCCTACTTTTGTTATTACTGCTGCTACTAATAAAACAATTGCAACTACCACTACTGGTACTACCACTATGGCTAGTACTATGACTCCTCCTACTACTACAGCTCCTGTTACTACTACTACTTCTACTGTTACTGCTACTATAGTTACTACTTCTATTGCTACTTCTACTACTCCTACTGCTACTACTCCTATTACTACTACTATTACTACTACACTACTACTGCTACTCATATTACTTTTACTATTACAATAACTACTACCACTCCTACCACCACCACCACCAGTACTATAACTCCTATTACTACAACTACTCCTACAACTAATCTTACCACGACTGCAACTATTACTAATACTACTACTGCTACTACTACTACAACTACTACTACTACAACTACTAGTATTACTACTAGTACTACTATTCCTAATACTCCTACTACTACTAGCACTAGTACTACTACTACTACAACTACTAGTACTACTACTCCTAATACTCCTCCTCCTACAACAACAACAACAACAACAACAATTACAACAACAACAACTACTGCTAATACTACTAATACGACTGCTACTACTACTATTGGTAATACTACTCCTATTGCTACTACTACTAATACTAACACTACTGTTATTGCTACTGCTGCTACTACTACTGTTATTGCTACTGCTGCTACTACTACCGCTACTACTACAATAACAATAACAACAACTACTACTGCTGGTATTGCTGCTACTACTACTGCTACTACACTACTATTGTATCTACTTCTACTAACACTACAACCACACCTACAACAATGACTATTAGTACTACTACTACTACTATTGCGACTACTATTGCTATTATTGCGACTACTATTGCTACTACTAATAGTACAACTCCTATTGCTACTAATACTTCTACTACTAGAACCACTACAGCTACTATTTCTAATACTACGACTACTACTATGATAACTACTGCTACTACTACCACTACAAGTACTACCACCACTACTACTACTACTGCTATTACTGCTTCTACTACAACAACTACTACTACTATTAGAACCACTACAGTTAGTATTTCTACAACTACTACTACTACTACAACAACAACTACTATTAATACTATTACGACTACTATAACTATTGCTACTACTACCACTACTACTACTACTACTGCTACTACAACTCCTACTCCAACTCCTAATCCTACTACTACTCCTACTACTATAATTACTACTACTACCACTACAACTACTGCAACCACTATTACAGCTTGTACAACTGCCACTACTGTTGCTACCACTACAGCTACTACTACTCCTATTACTACCAGAACTGCTACTACTACTCCTACTACTGCCACAACAACAACAACTACTACTCCTATTACTTTCACAACAACAACTACTTCAACTACTCCGATAACTAATTTTACTATTACGTCCACTACTATTTCTATTACTGCTACTCTTACTACTACTGCAACTATTACTACTACAACAACAACTATGTCTCCTACTAATACTACTGCTACTGTTACTACTACTCCTACTGCAACTACTACTACTTCTGCTTTTGCCCCTACGACTATTGCTACTATGACTACTATTATACTACTGCTACTGCAACTATTACTACTCCAGCTCCTACTACAACTACCACCACTACTACTGCTATGCTGCTACTACAACACCTACTACTACTACAACAACAATTACTACTACTCCTACTACTACTGTTTGTACAACTACTACTACAACTACTATTACAACTACTTCTAGTACTACTACTTCTACTACTACTTCTACTACTAGGGCTAGTACTACAACAACTACTACTATTGCTACAGCTAATGCTACTACTCCCACTACTGCTACTACTGCTACTACTACAATAATTACTACGACTGCTGCTGCTACAATCGCAACTCATAATACTACTACTATTACTATGACTAGCAGTAGTTGTACTACTACTACTACAACTACTACTATGGCTACTTCTTGTGCTACTACTACTACTTCTACTACTGCTACTATTACTACCACTACTACTACTGCTACTACTACTACTACTACCACTATTATTGCTATCAGTAATGCTACAACTTCTACTACTACTACTACTACAATAATAGCTACTGCTGTTGCTGCTACTGCGGCTACAACTCCTACTACTACTACCACTACCCCTACTTCTATTACTACTACTGCTGCTGCTGCTGCTACTACTACTACTAGTATTTCTATGACAAGTGCTAATAGTACTTCTACTACTACTACTACTACTACTACTACTACTACTACTACTACTATTGCAACACCAACTACTACTTCTATTTCTACTACTATAGATACTACTACTACTCATACCATAAATCCTTCTCCAAAAAATACACCTACTATTACTTCTCCAATTACTGTTACTACTACTACTTATATTACTATTACTACTACTACTTCTGCTACTACTACTATAACTATTATTACAACTACTACAATATTCCTAGTACAACTGCTATGACTACTGTTACTACTACTATTGCTGTTGATGCTGTTGCTGCTGCGCCTACTACTATTACTACTCCAACTACTGCTAATATTGCCACTCCTACTTCTACTACTATTGGTACTATGACTACTCCGATTAGCTCACGTACTACTATTCCTATGACGACTACTACTACTATTCCTCCCCCCCTCCTCCTCCTACTACTACTCCTACTCTTATTATTGCTACTACTACTACTACAGCTCATACTGCCACTCCCAACTCGAACTCTGACTCCTACCACTCTTCCGACAACTACAACTACTACAACTACTACAACTACTACTACTGCTGCTACCACTACTACTGCTACTGCTACAACAATTACTAGTGTTGCCACTATTACCACCACGACTGCAATTTCTACAGCTACTACTACTAGTACTACTAGTAGTATTACTACGATGACTACTACTAGGTAGCTGCTACTACTACTACGACTTCTATTACTAGTACAACTGCCACTACTCCTACTCCAACTCCTACTGCCATTACAACTCCTCCTCCTCCTACTACTACCACTGCTCCAATTACTATTACTCCTACTCCTACTCTTACTACTACCACTAATACTACTACAACTACTACAACTATGACAACAACAACAACAACAACAACTACTACTACTCCTACTCCTGCTCCTCCCACTACTACTCCTACTCCTACTGGTACTATTGCTACCACTACTCTGACTCCTATTCATACTACTGCTAGTACTACTACTACTAGTACTACTAGTACTACTACTCCTACTCCAACTCCTATAGCTACCTCTACACCTACGAATGCTGCTACTAATGTTACTATTAATACTACTATTACTATTACAACTACTATTACAACTACTACTGCTACTACTACTATAACCACCACTACTACTATTATTACTAGAACTACTACTACTACTACTACTACTACTACTACTACTACTACTACTACTATTACTACTCCTTCTGTAACTACCACTCCTTTACTACAACTACTATAGCTACAATTACTACTGCTACTACTACTACTACTACTACTCCTCCTCCCACCACTACCACTACTTCTAATACTACCACTACTACTACTAGTACTACTATTACTACTACAATGACTACTAATACTACAACTACTACTACTATGACTACTCCTGCTACTATTACTACAATGACAACAACAACAACTGGTACTACTACAACTACAACTACAACTGCTACTATCAGTATTACTACTACCTCTACTACTACTGCTACTACTACTGCTACTACACTATTAGTGCAACTACTTTTACTACTACTACTAATACTACTACTACTCCTCGTACTATTACTACTGCAGCTAGTACTACTACTACTACTAGTAGTACTTCTACTACTGCTACTTCTAGTACTTCTACTACTACTACAACAACAACAACTACTACTCCTACAACAACTACAACAACTACTACTACTCCTACTACTTCTAATGCTCCAACTACTGCAACTTCTACTCTTATTACTACTACTACTACTCGTACAACTACTACTACCACCACCACCACCACCACCACCACCACTACTACTACTGCTCCTATTCCTCGTACTACTACTGCTACTACTTCTACTCCTACTCAGAAAACTACTCCTGCAACTACTTATGTTATTAGTATTACTACTCATGCTACTCCAATTACTGCTACTACTACTACAACTACTACTACAGTAGCTGCTGCTACTACTACAACAACAACAACTACTATCACCACTCCTCCTCCTCCTCCTTCTACTACTACTACTGTTGCTATAACTGCTACAACTACTACTACTATTATGACTACAACCACTACAGCTACTACTACTCACACTACTACCACTATTACGACTATTAAAACTACTACTACTACTGCTATTACTACAACTACTCCTACTGCTACTGCTACTACTCTTATTGCAACTTCGACTACTACTTCTGCTACTACTACAACTTCTACTACTACTACTACTACTACTACTACTACTACTACTACTACTACTACTACTACTACTACTACTACTACTTTTACAACTTCTACTGCTACAACTACTATTACTCCCACAACTAATACTACTACTCCTACTAATACTATTACTACTACTAGAATAACTATTAGTACTACTACTACTACTATGACTCCCCCTCCTACAACTTCTATAATAACCATTATTGCAACTACTACTACTGCTACTACTACTACTACAATAACAACAACTAACAACTACTTCTACCATTACTACTACCACCACCACCACCACCACCACCACTACTACCACTACTACTAATACTGCAACTACTACTATTTATACTACTACTACTACTACTACTACTATACCAATTACTACTAGTACTACTACTACTACGATAAATATTAATACTACTATTGCTACAACTTCTACTACTATTATTACTACCACTACTACTGCTACAACAACTACTCCTACTACTACTATTACTACTGATACTACTACCACAATTGCAAATACCACTACTGCTACTACTGCTATTACTACTATTACTACTATTTTTATTACTACTACTACTACAACTACAACTACTACTACTTCTACAACTAGTACTAGTACTACTGCTATTACTATAATGACTACTAATACTGCTACTACTACTACAGTTGCTACTACTACTACTACTACTACTACTACTACTACTACTACTACTACTACTACTGTTACTACTACTCCTCCTTCTACTACTACTATAATGACAACTGCTACTACTACTGCTACGTCTACTACTACTGCTGCTGCTACTATGACTACACTATTACTGCAACTACTTCTACTACTATTACTACTACTTCTCCTACTACTCCTACTACTTCTACTACTACTCCTACTACTACTCCTACTACTGCTACTACTACTGCAACTATTACTACTATTACTACTACTACTACAACTACTACTAGCACTTCTACTACTACTACTTCTAGTACTTCTTCTTCTTCTTCTTCTTCTTCCTCTTCTTCTTCTTCTTCTTCTACTACTACTACTAGTACTAATGCTACTAGTCCTACAACAACTACAACAACTACTACTACACCATCTACTACCACTACTATTCCTACTACTACTGCTTTTACCCTTACCACTACTATTACTACTATTACTACTACTTCAACAATAACAACAACAACAACTACTACTACTACTAATATTACTACTACTATTACTACTACAACTACTGCAACAATAACTACTTTTACTGTTACTACTACTACTACTATTATTACTAGTACTACTACTCCTGCTACTACTACCACTGGTACTACTACTACTACTGCTATTGTTGCTACTACTAGTACCACTACTACTACACCTATTACTACAAATAGTACAACTACTACTACAACTACACCTACAACTACTATTACTACAACTATTGCTACTACTACTACTACTACAACTAGAGCTACTACTAGTACTACTGCAATTACTACTGCTGCTGCTACTATCACTGCTACTTCTACCACTAATGCTACTACTTCTATTGCTATTACCAGTACTACTGCTACTATTTCTATTGGTACTCCTACTTCTCCTTATACTACTACTACTACTACTTCAACTACTACCATTACTACTACTATTGCTCCTACAACTACCTCTAATCCTACACCTACACCTATTACTACTACTACAAAAATAACAACAACAACTACTACTTCTATTTGTGCTACTACTACTACAACTACTACTACAACTACTTATTCTACTACTACTACTACTACTACTGCTACTCCCCTTGCTACTACTGCCACTACTGCTGCTACTGCTACTACTACAACAACTTCTACCACTGCTGCTATTGCAGTTGCAGCTCCTAGTACTTCTTCTACAACAACAACTACTATTACTAAAACTACTACTACTACTACTGCTACTACTAGTACTACTCCTACTACTAATACTACTGCTACTACTACTCCTCATACTCCGACTCCTACTCCTAAAACTACAGCTACTATTACTTTTGTTACTAGAACTACTACTATTTTTATTGCTACTACAACTATCACCACTACTACTACTACAACTATTACTACTACTACCACTACTACCCCAGCTACTACTACTGCTTCCGTTACTACCTCTACTACTACTACTACTTCGAATACTACTACTATAACTACTATAGTTGCAACTACTACTACAACCACTACGATTGCTACTATTACTACGACTACGACTACTACAGCTACTACTACTACTACTCCTACTACTACTAATGCTGCTACTACCAATACTGCAACTAATACTACTTGTACTACTACTACTACTTCTGCTTCTGCTACTCTAACTCCAACTCCTACTCGTAAAACTATTCCGAATACTACTACTTCTACTATTGCTAGTACAACTTCTGCTGCTGCTACTACTACTACTGTTGCTGCTGCTGCTTCAACTACTACTACTACTGTCACTACTGCTGCTGCTTCTACTCCTAATGCTGCTACTGCAACAACAACAACAACTACTACTGCTATTACTGCTGCTACTAGTTGTACTCCTACTACAACTACTACCACTAATATTACTACTGCTACAACTGCTGCTGCTGGTATGCGCCTACTATTCCTACAACTCCAACTACTTCTATTACGGCTACTCCTCCTACTACTACTATTGCTACTACTACTACTGCACCTATCACCACTCGTACTCCAACTCCTACGACAACTACAAGTACTATTCCTCCTCCTCCTTGTCCTACTACTACTACTACTACTCCAACTCGTGCTACTGCTTCTACTACTACTCCTACTAGTAGAACTGCTAGTACTACAATTTGTACTGCCACTCCTACTCCAACTCCAATTCCTACCACTCCTTCGACAACTACAACTACTACAACTACTGAAACCACTACTACACCTACTACTTCTAATATTGCTTCCACTACAAAACCACTACTACACCTACTACTTCTAATACTATTTCCACTACAACTGCTACTTCTAATACTGCTTCCACTACTACTGCTACTGCTACTACAATTACTACTGTTACTACTATTACCACTACTACTCCTATTGCTGCTACTATTACTTCTAGTACAACAACAACTACTATTACTACAACTACTACCATTGCAGTAGCTACTACTTCCACGACTTCTATTACTAGTACAACTGCTGCTACTCCTACTACTACCACCACTACTCCAATTACTATTACTCCTATTCCTACTCTTACTACTACTACTACGAATACTACTACAACTAATACTACTACTACTACAACTACTACTACTAACACAACTTCTACTTCAACAACAACAATTGCAACTACTACTACTCCTACTCCCGCTCGTGCCACTACTACTACTAGTCCTACTCCTACTACTCCTACTACTCCTACTCCTACTCCTACTCGTACGACTGCTAGTAATACTATTACTAGTAGTAGTAGTACTACTACTACTACCCCTACTCCAACTCCTACTACTACTACTACACCTACAACTACTACTACTGCTATTACGAATACTACTACTACTATTACAATTACTACTGCTACTACCACTACTACTGCTACTACTATTACTAGTACTACTTCTACAACTACGATTAGTACTACTTCTAAAACTACTACTCCAACTAGTACAATAACTACTACTGCTATTACTACTACTACTACCTCTCCTCCTCATACTACTACTACCACTACTACTACTACTACTACTACTAATACTACTACTACTACTAATGCGATACTTCTACTACTTCTACTTCTACTACTACTAGTAGTACTACCACAATGACTACTAGTACTACTACTACTACTACTACAATGACAACTACTACAAAAACCACTACTGCTACAACCACAACTGCTACTATTACTACTACTATTACTACTGCTACTACTACTACACTATTACGGCTACTACTTCTACTACTACTACTACTACTACTACTACTACTACTACTTCGACTACTATTGTTACTCCTATTACTACTAGTACAAATACTACTACTAGTACCTCTACTACTACTACTTCTAGCACTTATACTACTACTACTACTACAACTATTACTACTACTACCACTACTACTCCAGCTACTACTACTGCTTCGGTTACTACCTCTACTACTACTACTACTTCGAATACTACTACTATAACTACTATAGTTGCAACTACTACTACAACTACTACGATTGCTACTATTACTACGACTACGACTACTACAGCTACTACTACTACTACTCCTACTACTACTAATACAACTACTACTAATGCTGCTACTACCAATACTGCAACTAATACTACTTGTACTACTACTACTTCTTCTTCTTCTGCTACTCCAACAACAACTCCTACTCGTAAAACTATTCCGAATACTACTAATTCTACTATTGCTAGTACAACTTCTGCTGCTGCTACTACTACAACTGTTGTTGTTGCTGCTGCTTCAACTACTACTACTACTGCCACTACTGCTGCTGCTTCTACTACTAATGCTGCTACGGCAACAACAACAACAACTACTACTACTGCTATTGCTGCTACTACTAGTTGTACTCCTACTACAACTACTACCACTAATATTACTACTGCTACAACTGCTGCTGCTGGTATGCGCCTACTATTCCTACAACTCCAACTACTTCTATTACGGCTACTCCTCCTACTACTACTATTGCTACTACTACTACTATGACAACTATGACAACTACAACTCCTATGACAACTACAAGTACTATTCCTCCTCCTCCTTGTCCTACTACTACTACTACTACTCCAACTCGTGCTACTGCTTCTACTACTACTCCTACTAGTAGAACTGCTAGTACTACAATTTGTACTGCCACTCCTACTCCAACTCCAATTCCTACCACTCCTTCGACAACTACAACTACTACAACTACTAAAACCACTACTACACCTACTACTTCTAATATTGCTTCCACTACAAAACCACTACTACACCTACTACTTCTAATACTACTTCCACTACTACTGGTACTGCTACTACACCTACTACTTCTAATACTGCTTCCACTACTACTGCTACTGCTACTACAATTACTACTGTTACTACTATTACCACTACTACTCCTATTGCTGCTACTACTACTTCTAGTACAACAACAACTACTATTACTACAACTACTACCATTGCAGTAGCTACTACTTCCACGACTTCTATTACTAGTACAACTGCTGCTACTCCTACTACTACCACCACTACTCCAATTATTATTACTCCTATTCCTACTCTTACTACTACTACTACGAATACTACTACAACTAATACTACTACTACTACAACTACTACTACTAACACAACTTCTACTTCAACAACAACAATTGCAACTACTACTACTCCTACTCCCTCTCGTGCCACTACTACTACTAGTCCTACTCCTACTACTCCTACTACTACCACTCCTACTCCTACTTGTACGACTGCTAGTAATACTATTAGTAGTAGTAGTAGTACTACTACTACTACCCCTACTCCAACTCCTACTACTACTACTACACCTACAACTACTACTACTGTTATTACGAATACTACTACTGCTATTACGAATACTACTGCTACTACCACTACTACTGCTACTACTATTACTAGTACTACTTCTACAGCTACGATTAGTACTACTTCTACAACTACTACTCCAACTAGTACAACAACTACTACTGCTATTACTACTACTACTACCTCTCCTCCTACTACTACTACCACTACTACTATTAATACTACTACTAATACTACTACTACTACTAATGCGACTACTTCTACTACTTCTACTTCTACTACTACTAGTAGTACTACCACAATGACTACTAGTACTACTACTACTCAACTACAATGACAACTACTACAACAACCACTACTACTACAACCACAACTGCTACTATTACTACTACTATTACCGCTACTACTATTACTACTGCTACTACTACTACACTATTATGGCAACTACTTCTACTACTACTACTACTACTACTACTACGACTACTACTATTACTGCTACTACTACTACTACAAATAGTACTACTAGTACCTCTACTACTACTACTTCTAGTACTTATACTACTACTACTACTACAACTATTACTACTACTACCACTACTACTCCAGCTACTACTACTGCTTCCGATACTACCTCTACTACTACTACTACTTCGAATACTACTACTATAACTACTATAGTTGCAACTACTGCTACAACTACTACGATTGCTATTATTACTACGACTACGACTACTACAGCTACTACTACTACTACTCCTACTACTACTAATACAACTACTACTAATGCTGCTACTACCAATACTGCAACTAATACTACTTGTACTACTACTACCACTTCTGCTTCTGATACTCCAACAACAACTCCTACTCGTAAAACTATTCCGAATACTACTACTTCTACTATTGCTAGTACAACTTCTGCTGCTGCTACTACTACTACTGTTGCTGCTGCTGCTTCAACTACTACTACTACTGCCACTACTGCTGCTGCTTCTACTACTAATGCTGCTACTGCAACAACAACAACAACTACTACTACTGCTATTACTGCTGCTACTAGTTGTACTCCTACTACAACTACTACCACTAATATTACTACTGCTACAACTGCTGCTGCTGGTATGCGCCTACTATTCCTACAACTCCAACTACTTCTATTACGGCTGCTCCTCCTACTACTACTATTGCTACTACTACTACTGCACCTATCACCACTCGTACTCCAACTCCTACGACAACTACAAGTACTATTCCTCCTCCTCCTTGTCCTACTACTACTACTACTACTCCAACTCGTGCTACTGCTTCTACTACTACTCCTACTAGAAGAACTGCTAGTACTACAATTTGTACTGCCACTCCTACTCCAACTCCAATTCCTACCACTCCTTCGACAACTACAACTACTACAACTACTAAAACCACTACTACACCTACTACTTCTAATATTGCTTCCACTACAAAACCACTACTACACCTACTACTTGTAATACTATTTCCACTACTACTGCTACTTCTAATACTGCTTCCACTACTACTGCTACTGCTACTACAATTACTA
>RXID01021611.1:76344-146642 GCA_005019695.1 Trichopus zeylanicus subsp. travancoricus
ACCACAACTGCTACTATTACTACTACTATTACCGCTACTACTATTACTACTGCTACTACTACTACACTATTACGGCAACTACTTCTACTACTACTACTACTACTACTACTACTACTACTACTACTACTACGACTACTACTATTACTGCTACTACTACTACTACTACAAATACTACTACTAGTACCTCTACTACTACTACTTCTAGTACTTATACTACTACTACTACTACAACTATTACTACTACTACCACTACTACTCCAGCTACTACTACTGCTTCCGATACTACCTCTACTACTACTACTACTTCGAATACTACTACTATAACTACTATAGTTGCAACTACTGCTACAACTACTACGATTGCTACTATTACTACGACTACGACTACTACAGCTACTACTACTACTACTCCTACTATTACTAATACAACTACTACTAATGCTGCTACTACCAATACTGCAAGTAATACTACTTGTACTACTACTACAACTTCTGCTTCTGCTACTCCAACTCCAACTCCTACTCATAAAACTATTCCGAATACTACTGCTTCTACTATTGCAAGTACAACTACAACTACAACTACTACTACTGCTACTGCTATTACGAATACTACTACTACTATTACAATTACTACTGCTACTACCACTACTACTGCTACAACTATTACTAGTACTACTTCTACAACTACTACTCCAACTAGTACAACAACTACTACTGCTATTACTACTACTACTACCTCTCCTCCTCCTACTACTACCACCACCACTACTACTACTACTAATACTACTACTACTACTAATGCGACTACTTCTACTACTTCTACTTCTACTAACTGCTTGTACTACTACTCCTCATCCTCCTACTACTTCTTGTACTACTGCTGCTGCTCCTAATACTCATACTACAACAACTACTACTATCGCTACTTCTATTTCTACTATTCCTACTACTACTACTATTACTACTACTACTATTATTATTACTACTACTATTATTATTACAATAACTACTACGACTACTACTGGTACTACTACTAATACTATTATTATTATTATTACTACTACTACTACTACAAATACTATTGCTAGTACTTCTACTATTACTACTTCTACTATTACTACTTCTAGTACTTCTACTACTACTCCAGCTACAACTACAACTACTACAACTACTCCTACTACTTCTACGACTCCTACTACTACTACTTCTACTCTTACTGCTGCTACTACTACTCCTACTACTAGTACTACTACTACTACCATTGCTAGTACTTCCATTGCTACTACTACTACTACTATTACTACAACAACTACTACTCCTCCTCCTACTCCTCGTACTACTACTACTATTGCTACTACTACTACTATAACTATTACTTCTATTCCTACTCCTAAAACTACTCCTACAACAACTTATGCTACTAGTGTTACTACTACTACAACTCCTATTACTGCTACTGCTACTGCTACTACTACTCCTACTACTTGTACAACTACTACTACACCTGCTCCAACTCCCACTACTACTACTACTCCTACTGCAACTACAACAGCCAATCCACCAATTAGTATTACTCCAACTGCTACTCTTACTGCTACTACTAATACTACTACAAATAGTACTACTACTGCTAATACAACTTCTACTTCAACAACAACAACAACTACTACTTCTACTCCTACTCCAGCTCCGGCCACTACTACTACTACTCCTACTACTACTCCTGCTTCGACTCCTACTGCTACTTTTGCACCCACAACTACTACTTCTACTATTACTACTAATACTAATATTACTGCTACCATACTACTATTATAACTACTATTGTTGCTACTACCACTAATACTACAACTACAACTACAACTACAACTACTATTATTACTAGTACTACTTCTACTACTACTATTACTACTACTACAATAACAACTACTACTACAGCAACTACTATTGCTTTAATTACTACTACTACTACCACCAATACTCCTACTGCTCCTACTACTATAACTACTACTGCTTTTGCAGCTGCTGCTTCTGCTGTTGCTACTACTACTACTAATACTAATACTACTAGTACTACTACAACAACTACTTCTACTACTACTAATACTACAACAACTACTAGTGCGACTACTACTACTTCTACTACTTCTACTAGTACTAGTACTACTACTACAATGACTACTAATACTACTACTGCTACTACTGCTGCTACTAATATTACAAGTACTACTACTCCTGCTACTACTACAATGCAACTACTACCACCACTACTACTTCTACTGCTACTACTACTACACTATTACAACAACTTCTTCTACTACTCCAACTACTATCCCTACTACTTCTACTGCTACTACTACCACTACTACTAGTACTTCTACTGCTACTACTTCTAGTACTTTTACTACTACTACTACTACTAATAATACTACTCCTACTCCAACTACAACAACTACAATGACTTCTTACATTACTTCAACTACTCCTACTCGTACTACTTCTGCTGTTACTACTTCTACTACTACTCCTATTGCTACTACTACTACTACTACTACTACTACTATTACTACTACCACCACCATTGCTAATACTTCTTCTATTACTACTACTACTACTACTGCAACTACCTCTACTACTACTACTTCTACTACTACTTACGACTACTACAGCAGCAACAATAGCAACAACAATAACAACAACAACAAAAACAACAACAACAACAACAACAACAACTACTACTACTACTACTACTCCTCCTCTTGTTTCTACTACTACTAGTTCTATAATTTCTACTGCTACTACAATAACAATAACAACAACTTCTACTACTAATACTACTACTACTATTACTACTGCTACTACTACTACTACTACTACTACTACTACTACCTCTTCTACTACCACTACTATGACTAAAACTATTTCTACTAGTACTACTACTACTCCCACAACTACTACTATTACTACTACCAATACTCCTGCTACTACTACAACAACTACTACAACCGCTCCAACTGCTTCTACTACTACTACTACTACTCGACTACAACTATAACTACTTCTACTACAACTACTATTACCACTACTACCACTACTACTCCTCCTCCTACTACTACTACTCCTACCGCTACAACTACTACTGCTAGTAGTACTGCTACTCAAATAACTACTACTACTACTACTACTACACTAATACTGTAACTACTACTATTGCGACTACTATTACCGCTACTACTCCTACTTCTTCTACTACTCCTACTCCTCCTCCTACTACTACTACTACAACTACTACTACCACTACTGTTACTACAACTACTATTATTACTACTACTACTGCAATTTCTACTTTTGCTACTACTAATACTGCTCCTACTGCTGTTACTACTACTATTGCTATGGCTCTTACTTCTACGATGACTACTTTTGCCCCACTGCTACTACTACTACTACTACTATTACTAGTACTACTACTACTACGACTGCTACTGCTACTATTACTACTACTACTCTTGCTTCTACTACTACTACTACTACAAATACTATTACCACTTCTGCTGCTACTACTATGGCAACTACAACAACTACTACAACAACAAAAACAATAACTACAACAACAACAACAACAACAATAACAACAACAACAACTACTACTATTACATCTTGTACAAGTTCTACTACTACTACAACAACAATAACTACTACTAGTAGTACTACTAATACTACAACTAGTAGTACTACTACTACTCGTACTACTACTATTATTACTTCTACTATTACTGCTACTGCTGCAGTGGCTGCTGCACCTAATACTCCGACTACAACTACTAGTATTACTACTACCGCTACTATTCCTCCTCCTACTACTACTAATGCTACTAATACTATTACTACTACTACTACTATTATTATTGCTACTACTATTATTATTATTACTACTATTATTATTGCTACTACTATTATTATTACTACTACTATTATTGCAACTACTATAATTGCTACTACTACTACTAATACTACTATTATTACTACCACTACTATTATTACTACTATTACATCTACAACTACTGTTGCATCTACTACTACTACTACTACACTACTACTACTACTACTACTACTAATACTACTACGACTACTAATGCGACTACTACTACTTCTACTAATACTACAATGACTACTAATACTACTATTACTGCGGTTGCAACTACTACAACTACTATCCCTGATACTACTACTACAATGACAACTACTACCTCTAGTGCTACTACTATTACAACTACAACTCCTACTACTACTACAACTACTTCCTCTACTACTACTACTACACTATTACTACAACTACTTCTACTACTACTACTACTACTATTCCAACTACTATTACTACTGCTACTACTATTACTACTACTTTTACTACTACTACTACTTCTAGTACTTCTACTACTACTATTACTAGTACTACTACTCCTCCTACTACAACTACAACAACTACTACTCCTATTAGTTCTACTACTACTACTACTACTCCTATTACTACTACTACTACTCCTACTACTACTACTACTTTCACTGCTAATACTACTACACCTACTAGTAGTACTACAACAACTACTATTATGACTACTACTACTACTACTACTACTACTCGTACTCCTCATACTACTACAACTACTACTACTCCTGCTACTACAACTACTGCTACTACTTCTACTCCTCCAAAAACTACTCCTATAATAACTTATGCTACTAGTGTTACTACTTCTACAACTCCTATTACTGCTACTACTACTACTCTTACTCCAACTCCTCCTACTACTACTCCTATTACTGCTACTACGACTACAACAACAATAACAACAACAACAACAACTACTACTACAACTACTAATACTGGTACTACTACTACTACTACTCTTGTTACTACTACTACTACTACACCTATTATTACTAATACGACGACTACTACTGCTACTACAATACTACCATAACAACAACAACTACTACTATTACTACTTCTATTGCTACTACTACTTCGACTACTATTACTGCTACTACTGCTACTACTGCTACTATTATTAATGGTACAACTACTACTTCTACTACTACCACTACTGCTAATACCACTATTGCTACTACTACTGCTGCTACAACTACTACTACTTCTCCTACTAATACAACTACTACTACCGCTACAACAACAACTACTACTAATGCTACTGCTACTACTACTACTCATACGCCAACTCTGACTCCTAGAACTGCTCCAATAATTACTGCTGCTACTAGAATTAGAATTACTCATATAACAGCTGCTACTACTACTATTTTTACTATTACTACTGCTACTATTACGTCCTCTACTACTACTACTTCTGCTACTACTACTACTGCCACTGTTACAATACCTATTACTGCTACTACTACTCCTACTCCTGCTACTACAAATACTTCTACTACTGCTACTGCTACTACCTATACTACTACTACTCCTCCTTCTACTACTACTATTACTACTACTACAACTATTACTACTACTACTGCTACTACTACTACAACTACTACGACTACTACTATTACTATGACTAGAACTACTACAGCTACTACTACTACTACTACTACTACTGCTGCTGCTGCTGCTGCTGCTGCTGCTGCTATACTACTAGTTCTACTACTACTTCTGATACTTCTACTCCAACTCCTACTCCAACTACTATTCAAAATACTACTACTTCTACTACTACTGCTACTGCTATAACAACTACTGCTAGTACTACTGCTTCTGCTAATGCTACTACTACTATTGCTGCTATTGCTGCTGCTGCTACTACTACTACTACTACTATTACTACTACTAGTACAACTACTACCACCATTATTACTACTGCTACTACTACTTCTCCTACGGTTGCTACTATGGCTATTGCACCGACTACTCCTACTACTCCAACTACTGCTATTATGGCCACTCCTACTACTGCTACTATTGCCACTACTACTACTACTACTACTATTACCACTCGTACTCCTACTCCTGCGACTACTACTACTACTATTCCTCGTCCTCCTCCTACTACAACTACTGCTACTCTACTCCTATTACTGATACGGCTGCTACTCTGACTATTACTACTACTACAACAACAACTTGTACTGCCACTCATACTCCAACTCCTACTCCTACCACTCCTCCGACAACTACAACTACTACAACTAGTACAACAACTACTACTCCTACTACAACTGCTACTACTCCTATTACAGCTACCACCGCTACTGCTACAACTATTGCTATTACTACTATTACCACTACTACTCCTATTGCTACTACTACTACTTGTACTACTACTACTACAACTACAACAACTACTACTAATACAACTTCTGCTTCAACAACAACAACAATAACTACGACTACTCCTACTCCTGCCCCTACGACTACTACTACTAGTCCTACTCCTACTACTGCTACTACTACTCGTACTTTGACTCCTACTGCTACTTCTACACCTACAACAACTACTACTACCATTATTACTAATACTACTATTACAACTACTACCACTACTATTACAACAACACCGCTACAGCTACTACAACTACTCTTATTGTCACTATTGCTACTACTACTAGTACGACTCCTACTGTTGTTACTCCTACTACTACTATATGTACTAATACTGCTACTACTACAACTATTGATGCTACTACTCCGACTATTACTACTTCTACAACTGATACTACAGCTACCACTGCAATTACTCCTACTACTATTGCTACTTCTACTACTGCTGCTCTTACTACTGCTACTAGTACTGCTTCTACTAACTCTGATTACTTCTACTTCTACAACAACTACCACTTCTACTACTACTACTGCTACAAAAACTTCTACTACTACAACTACTGCTACAACAACTGCTGCTACTACTACTAGTACTGCTACAAATATTACTACAACTACTACAACTACCTCCGCTATAATTGCTACAACTTCTACAACTACTACTACTCTTACTACAACTAATACTACTCTAACCGCTACTATTACTACTTCTGCTACTACTGCTACTACTTTTCCTACAACTACTCCAACTACTACAACCACTGTTGATACTACTCCTCCCACTACTACCACTTCTACTGCTACTACTACTTTGACTGCTACTGCTACTGCTACAAGTATTACACTACTACTACTACTACTACTATTGCTACTGCTACTCCAAATACTATTGCTGCTACTACAATTACAGCTACTGCTACTACTGCTGTTGCTACTACTAGTGTGACAGATAGTATAGCTACTACTACTTCCACTACTACTACTATTGTTGCTATTACTCCGACTACTACTACGGCTACTGCTGTTGCTGCCGCTACAATTGTTGCTACTTCAACAACTACTACTACTATTGCTACTCCTACTGCTGCTGCTTCTATTGCTACTGCTATCACTATTAATACTACTGCTACTCAAATACTATCACTACTACTACTATTACTGCTACTCTTGGTACTACTACTACTACAACTACTAATACTATTGCAACAATTACTACTACTATAGGTATTGCGACTACTGTCGTAGTTACTACCACTGCTACTAGTATTGGTACTGTTGCTATTAATGCTAGTAATACTACTACTACTCCTCCTCCTCCTCCTCCTACTACTACTACCACAGCTACTAGTACTTCTTCTGCTAAAGATACTGCTACTACTAAAACTACAATTGCTGCTATGACTACTACTACTACTATAACTACTACTAGTACAACTTCTACTACTAGTACTACTACTACAACTTCTAATACTACTACTCCTGCAACTGCTGCAACTTCTACTGCTACTACTACTACTAAAGCTAGTGCTACTAATGCCACTACTACTGCTGCTTCTGTTGTTCTGCTATTGCTACAACTACTGCTAGTACTGCTCCACCTACTACTACTACTGCTACTACAACTACTATAGCTATTTTTGCTAATACTGTTACTACTATTACTACAACAACTACTTCTACTACTACATTTACTGCTACTACAACTACTGCTACTGCTGTTGCTACTACTACTGCTATTGCTACTACTGGCATTACTACTACATTTCCTGCCACTTCTACTATAAATGCTACTAATACTGCTACTACTACTACTTCTACTACCACTTCTACTACTACTACAACTGCTACTACTACTATTACTAAACTACTATTGTTATAGCAATTGCTGATACTACTACTGCTATACCTTTTACTAATTCAACTACTACTACTAATTCTGCTAGTACTTCTACTACCACCACTACTACTACTACCAGTACTCCTGCTACTACTACTATAACAACAACAATAACAACAACAACAACAACTACTACTACTACTAATACTACCACCACCACCACCAGTATAACAAAAATAACAACAACTACTACTTTTGCTACTACTATTACTACTACAACAACAGCAACTACTTCTACTACTACTACTACTACTACTGCTGCTGCTACTACTACTTCTCCAACTACTATTGCAACTACTACTCCATCTACTACTACTACTACTTCTGCTACAGCTACTATTACTACTACAATGACTACTACTATGACTACTACTGCTAGTACTATTGCTACTACTCCTACTACTACTACTACCCATACTACTACTACTAGTACCTCTACTATAACTACTACTGCTGCACTACAACTGCAACAACAAAAATGACAGCAACTACTACTACTACTACTACTACTACTACTACTACTACTACTACTACTACTACTACTACAACAACAACAACAACAATAACAACAACACCTAGTCCAACTGCCACAGCTACTATCCCTCCTCATCCTACTACTACTGTTGTTGCTGCTACTACTTCTGCTACTCTACTACTACTACTGCTACTACTACTACTACTAGAACTGCTACTACTACTGCTGCTGCTACTCCCTCTCCTTCTATATTAACTACTACTACAATAACAACTACTACTACAGCTACACTACTACTACTACTACTACTACTACTACTACTATCACCTCGACTCCAGCAAATACTCCCCCTACTACTCCTACTACTACTACTACTTCTACTACTACTACTACTACTATTACTACTACTACTACTACAACTACTGCAATTACTGCAACTACTATTACTACGACTACTACTGTTGCTACTACTACTACTCCTCCTCCTCCTATTACTACTCCTAGTACTACTGCAACAACAGCAACAACTACTACTACCTCTATTACTGGTACTACTACTAGTACTATAACTATGACCATATTGCTACAACAACAACAACTACTACTACTCCTGCTGCTAATAATCGTGTTACTTCTACGAGTACAACTACAACGACAACTACCACTAGTACTACTACTATTTCTACTACTACAACTCCTACTGCTACTAGTACTACCACTACTGTTGCTACTACTTCTATTACAACTACTAGTACTGCTACAACTACCACCACCACTACTACTACTACTACTATTACTACAATAACTACTTTTACTGCTATTACTACTACTACCACTACTACTACAACTACTGCAATTACTATTATTACTACTACAACTACTATTACTAATATTACTACTATTACTACTACTTCTACTACTACTACTACTATTACTACTACTGTTGCTGCAACTACTAGTCCTCCTACTACTACAACTACTATTATTGATATTACTACTACTACTTCAATTACTACAACAACTACTACTATTACTATGACTACTGCTACAACTACTACTATATACTACTATTACTATTGTTACTAGTATTATTGCCATTACTACAACTACTACTCCTACTACTAAAAATACTACTACTGCTACTACTACTACTACTACTACTACTACTACTACTACTACTTCTCCTATTACACCTACTACTGCTCTAGAAACTACTACTACTACGACTACTACTTTACTACAACAACTACTATTAGTACTAATAATACTACTACAACAACTTGTAAATAAAAAACAACTACTACAACTTCTACAACTACTACTTCAGTTATTACTACTACTACTATTGTTGCTACTAATGCTGCCACTACTACAACTACTATGCCTACTACTACTACTACTGCTATTACTACTGCTACTACTACTAAAACTATTACTATTAATACTACTCCTACTAGTACTTATCCTGCAACTATTACTATAATGACCACTGCTACTAATACTACAACAACTGCTATTGCCACATAATAACTACAATAACTACTACTAATTCTATTACTACATCCACTACTACTACTACTACTACTGCTACTACTGCTACTACTACTACTACTACTTTTGCTACTATTACTACTTTTGCTACTACTACTACTACTGCTACTACTACTCCCAGTACTACTATTGCTACTACTATTACCGCAACAACTACTACTGCTACTATTGCTACTACTTGTACTACGACAACTACTACTACTACAACTTCTTTCCAACCATTACTACTACTACTATTGCAATAACAACAACAACAACTACTACTACTATTGCAACTATTTTTACCACTACTATTACTACTACAGCAACAACTACTACTGCTATTGCTACTGCTACTGCTACAACAACAACTACAACTACTAAAAATAGTACCACAACTACTTCTACTGCTAATGCCGCTGCTGCTACTACAACTACTAATGTTGTTTATGCTACAACTACTGCGACTATTACTTCTACTGCTGTTGCTGCTACTATTTCAACTACTACTACTACCCCTACTACTTCTGGTGTTACTACTACTACTACTACTAGAACTACTGCGACTACTAGTAGAACTGCTATTGCTACTACTACAACTAGTACTACTACTACTACTACGGCTACTGCCTCTGCTACTGCTACTACACGTACTTTTGCTATTACTGCTGCTACTACTACAACTTATACTTCTAGTGTGCTACTACTACAACAATTACTACTATTATTGCTAGTACTTCTGCTACTACTACTATTGTTACTATTATTACTACTACTGCTACTATTGCTCCTACTGCTACTATTACTACTACTGCTATTTCGACAACTAAAACTTCTGCTACTACAATTGTGACTACTACACTACTTCTGCGGTTACAAAAACTACTACTATTACTATTACCTCTACTATTTCTACTATGATCACTTCTGCTACCACAACTACTATTGCTACAATGACTACAACTACTTCCGCTACTACTAATGCAACTATAGCTACAACAACAACAACAACTACTACTCCTCCTCCTACTACTAGGGCTCCTAATACAATAATTCCTACAGCTTCTAATACAACAACTACTACTCCTACTCTATCTCCTTCCGCTACTACTACTCCAACTCTCAGTATTCCTACTACAACAACTACTACTGCTACTTCTTCTTCTATTACTACTACTACTACTACTACTACTACTACTTCTGCTATTGCTATTGCTACTAATATTACTACTCCTACTACTACTAATAATACTTCTACAACTACTAGTACTAATAATACTACTATTACTACTACTGCAGCTACTGTTGCAACTACTAATACTACTGCTGCTGCTGTTGCTGCTGTGACTACTACTACTAATACTACTATAACACTACTACTACTAATGCTACTATAATTACTTCTACAACTATCACTCCTATTGCTGCTACTACTGCTGCTACTGTGGCAACTACCATTACTACTACTACTACTACAACGACTAATGCAACTATTACTACCACTACTACAACAACTACAAATACTACTACTCCTCCGCCTCCTCCTACTACTACTACAACTACTACACTAACTACTACTACTACTACTACTGCTGCTGCTGCGGCTGCTGCTGTTGTGACTACTACTACTACCACCACTACAACTATTACTCGTGTTACTTCTTCTTCTTCTTCTACTACTACTACTAATACTATTTATACTACTACTACTACTGCAAAATATACCATACTGGTACAACAAACAACAACTACTACTACTATAACAACCATAACCTTATTACTACTATGCTACTACTTCGTCTGTACAACGGACTACGCGATGCGGCCTGTGGCTACTACGGACTACGACTACTACTACTACGACTACTACGACGACGACTACTTATACTCGACGACGTATACTACTACTACTACTACTACTACTACTACTACTTCCTACTACTATACACTTACTACTACTACTACTACTCTACTACTACTACTACTACTACTACTGCAACTACTACTCCTACAGCTACTGCTACTCCTACTCCTGCTACTACTTGTACCACTACAACTACTACACCAACCACTACTCCTACTCCAACTCTTACTCCTATTACTACTCCTAGTACTACTCCTACTACTACTAATACAATTACAACTACAACTAGTACTACTACTAATACTACTACTAATCATACAACTAATGCTGCTGCTACTAATTCTATTGCAACTATTACTACCACCAATACTACTACTACCACAACTACTGCCACCACTACTGCTACAACTTTTGCTACTACTACTACTGCTTCAACTACTACTGCTTTTACTACTACTGTAACTATTGCTACTACTATTACTACTGCAGCAACTACTATAACTAAAGTAGCTGGTCCTACGACTACTGCTAGTGCTACTATTACTACTACTACTACTACTAATACTACTGTCACTACTACTGCTACAACTGGTACTACTCCTACAACTTCTTCTACAACCACTACTATTGCTACTACTACTCCTCCTTCTACTACTATTATTGCTTCTACGACTTCTACTACTACTACAACAACTACTACTACTACTACTACTGCAACTACTATTGTTGTAGCAACAACAACTGCTACTACTGCTACTACTTCTACTACTTCTACTGTCACAGCAGCTACAACTACTACCACTACTACTTCCACTGCCACTACTACTTCTTCTATTACTACTACTACTGCTACTACTATGACTACTCCTACTACTGCGGCTACTAACACTACTACCACTTCTACTACTACTACTATGAAGTTGTTGTTATTGCTGCTACTACTACTACTTCTACTACCGCTTCAACTACTACTGCTACTTCTGCTACTACTACTATTGTTACTACTAATGCTACTGCTGCTACTACTTCCACCATGACTACTACAACTATGACTACTTTAGCTACTGCTGCTACTGCTACTACTACTATTGCAACCACAACTATTATGACTACTGCTGCTACTACTACAACTGCTACTTCTACTACTACTATTACTACTACAACTACTATTACCACCTCGAATACTACGAGTACTACTACAACAACTACAACTACTAATTCTACTACCACTACAACCACTACTTCTCCTAAAAAAAATAACAAAAACTACTACTATGACTTCTCCAACGACTGCCATTGTTGCTGCTACTATTGCTGCTACAAAAACTGCTACTTCTGCAACTGCTACCACAATTACTACACCAACTGCAACTAATGCTCGTACGACCATTACTACTACTACTACTACTTCTACTGCTACTATTGCTACTACGACTGCTGTTGCTGCTACTACAGCTACTGTAGCTCCTCCTCCTCCTCCTCCTCCTACTACTACTACAGCAACTACTACTGCTACTTCTACTACAACTGCTACTACCACTACGACTACTACTACAACTATTGATACTTCTATTACTACCGCCGCTGCTGCTACTACTGCTACTACTACTACTACAACCACCACCACCACCACCACCACCACCACCACTACTACTACTACTTTTGCTACTACTACTACTTCTACTACTCCAACCACTACTATTACTGCCACTACTTCTCCTACAACTACTACTTCTGCTACAACTACTACTACTGTACTACTTCTCCTACTTCTACAACTAGTACTACTTCTATTACTACTACTACTACTACTACTACTACTACTACTACTACTACAACTTCTCCTACTACAATTGCTACTACAAATACTGCTACTCGTACTACTATGTATATTACTTCTACTTCCACTATTACTATTGCTGCTGCTGCTCCTATAGCTATTGCTACAACTGTAACTACTATTACTACTACTTCTGATAAAACTACTACTTTTGCTGCTGCTGCTGCTGCTACAGTAATACAGCTGCTGCTACTACTACTACTACTTCTATTACTATTACTACTACTTCTGCAACTACTACTACTGTTACTACTGTTGTTGCTACTTCGATTACTACTACCACTATAGCTACTACTACTGCTAGTACAACTACTACTACTACTGTCACAACTGCTACAACTACTACTATTGTGGCTACTACTACTGCTACGACTACTACTACTACTACTACTACTAATACTACTATGACTATTGCTACTTCTTCTTCTACTACTACTACAAGTGCTACTTCTAGTGCTACCGCTGCTATTGCTACTACTATTACTACACAACTGCTACTACCGCTCCAACTGCTACTACTACTACTACTACTAATACTACTACAACTACCACTACTTCTACCGCGACTACAGCTACTACTAGTACTACTGCCACTACTGCTGCTGTTGCTACTCCTACTACTACAACAACTAATAATGTAGGTACTGCTGCTACTTCTACTACTATTGCTGCTACTACAATAACTACAACTACAACTACTGATACTACTACTACAGCTACTACTACTACTACTACTACTGCTGCTATTATTGTTGTTGCTGCTACTGCTACTACTACTGATACAACAACATCTACTGCAATTACTACTACTTCTAGTACTTCTGCTAATATTGTTCCGGCTATTCTTAATACTACTACAACAACTACTACTACTCCAACGACTACTACTACTACTACAACTGCTGCTGTTTCTACCATAACTATTACTAATACTACTCCTTCGACTACTAGTACTGCTTCTATTACTACGACCGCTACTACCACTTCTGCTGCTACTACTATGACTGCTAGTACTACTGTAACTACTTCTAGTACTACTACTACTGCTACTACTACTACTATTGCTGCTGCTGCTGTTGCTACTGTAAGTAGTATTAGAAATACTATGGCTACTACTGCTTCTACTGCTACTGGTACTACTACTACTACTACTACTACTATTGCTGCTGCTATTACTACTACTACTGCAATAAATACTACTACTACTATGGCTCCTACTGCAACTACCGCTACTACTATTGTTGCTACTACAATTAAAGCTACTCCTACTGCTACGACTACTGCTACTACTACTCCAATTACTTCTATTACTACTACTGCTACTACTATTGCTACTACTAATACTACTACTATTACTACTTATATTACTGCTACTACAACAACAACTACTAGTACAACCTCTACGATTGCTACTAATACATCTACTACTAGAGCAACAACTACTACTATGAACAATACAACACCTATTACTACTACTTCTCAAGGAACTACTACTTCTACTGCTGCTACTACTACAAGTACTTCTACTGCGACAACGACTATTGCAACTATAACTTCTACTACTTCTACATCTGGAACAACACTACTTCTAATTCTACAACTGCTACTACTGCTAAAACGGGTAATACTACTACTATTGCAACCACTACAATAACTACTACTACTACTACAACTTCTATTTCTCCTACTACTACTACTGCTACAGCTACTACTACTACTACAACAACAACAACAACAACAACTACTACTACTACAATTGCTACTTCTGCTATATGCTCCTACCTGCGGGCGAGTACTACTCCGACACTGTATGCGACTCGACGATGGACGGCTACGGCAACCTAGTGCGACAACAACCATTCCTTACTACAACTATGACTACGACGACCTAGGACTCCCTTCAAACCCCATTACTACTTCTACTATTGCTGTTCCTACTACTACTACTACTACTACTACTACTACTACTACTACTACTACTACTACTACTACTACTACTACTACTACTACTACTACTACTACTACTACTATTGCAACTATTTTCACCACAATTATTACTACTACTACTACAACAACTACTATTATTGCTACTACTAGTACGATGACTACAACAATAACTACTAGTACTACAAATAGTACTACTACTCCTACTACTATTGCTGCTACTGCTACTACTACTGCTGCTTCTACTGCTGCTACTATTTCACTACTACAACTACTACCACTACAACTTCCGCTGTTACTACTACTATTACTACAACTATTGTGACTACTACTACAAATGTTGTTGCTACTACTACAGCTAGTAATACTACTGCCATAACTAGTACTTCTACAACTACCTCTGCTACTACTACAACTTCGACTACCAGTGTTGCTACAACTACTACTACTATTACTGCTAATACTTCTGCTAGTACTACTAATGCTACCATAACTACTACTACTACTGCTACTATTGCTCCTACTGCTACTTCTATAACTGCCATTACTACTACTACTATCGCGACTACAAAAACTACTACTACTACTACTACTAGCTCTACTACTACTACGATTACTACTCCTACCACAACTACTATTGCTACAATGACCAAAACTACTTCCGCTACTACTAATGCTTACGATGCTACCCACGCCTACACTACTACGCCTACTACATATAGTGACTCAGAATACAACTACCGCCTACAACCACTACTGGCGCCGACATACTCCTACTCCAAACTCCTGCTACTACAACTCCACTACTACGACAACAACAACAACAACGACTACGACTACACTACTACTACTACTACTACTACTACTACTACTTCTGCTGCTGTTGTTACTACCAATATTACTACTCCTTCTTCTACTACTACTACTAATACTACTATTACTACTACTATAGCTATTGCTGCAACTACTACTACTACTAATGCTACTATAACACTAATACAACTAATGCTACTACTATCAGTTCTACAACTACTACTCCTATTTCTACTACTACTGCTGCTACTGCTACAACTACTAGTACTACCATAACTACTAATACAACTATTACTATCACTATTACAACTACTACAACTACTACAAATACTACTCCTCCTCCTCGTCCTATTACTACTACTACAACTTCTACACCAACAACTACTGCAACTACTACTATTGCTGGAACTACTACTACCACTACTACTATAACTCCTGGTACTTCTTCTTCTACTATTACTACGACTACTAATACTACTATTGCTACTACTACTACTACTACTGCAACTACTTCTACTACTACTACTACTACAACTACAACTACTACTACTATTACTACTGCTACTACTACTACTACTACTACTTCTACTAATACAACCATAAAACTACCACCACCACCACTACTACTACTCCTACAACAACTACTCCTATTGCTACTACTACTGTTGCTACTGCTGCAACCACTACAACTACTACTACAGCTACTACTACAACTGCTACTGCTACTCCTAGTACTACTACTACTACTACTACAACTACTACACCAACTACTACTGCTGCGGCTAATATTACACCACCTCCTACTACTACCACTGCTGCTGCTGCTACTACTACTACTACTACTACTACTACTACTACTACTACTACTACTGCCACTACCACTACTACTCCTACTACAACTTCTACTACTACTCCTATTGTTGCTTCTCTTATGACTCCTCCTACTACTACTACTATGGCTTCTGGAACAATTTCTACTACGATTATAGCTAAAACTACTATAGCCGCTGCTGCTACTACTACACTTGCTACTACTACTACTTCTACTTCTACTACTACTGCTGCTATTACTACTACAACTACTAGTACTACCACTACTGCTATTACGACCACTACCACCAATATTAATATTCCTACTCCTATGACTGCTACTACTACTACTCCTACTAGTATATCTACTATTGCTACAACTCCTACTCCAACTCTTACTCCTATTACAGCTCCTACTACTACTCCAACTACTACTACTACTACTAATACAACTATAACTATGACTACTACTACTAATCCTATAGCTATTGTAGCTAGTACTACATCTATTACTACTATTACAGCCACTTTGACTGCTACTACTGCTGTTGCTACTACGACTTTTACGTCTACTACAGCTACTGCTTCTACTACTGCTACTACTACTACTACTACAACTATTACTACAACCATTACTACTGCAGCAACTACTATAACTACTATTGCTGCTGCTGCTACTGCTACTACTACTACTAATACTACTACTACTGTCACTGCTGCTGCTCCTAATAGGACTACTTCTACTACTTCAATAATAACTACTACTACTGCTACTACTACTACTATAACTACTGCTGTTGTAGCTACTGCTACTGCTACTACTGCTACTACTTCTACTGCTACTACAGCTACTACTACCACCACTACTACTTCCACAGCTACTACCACTACTCCTATTACTACTACTACTACTACTACTGTGGCTACTCCTACTACTATTGCTACTGCCACTACTACCGCTACTACGCCCAGTACTACTACCACTACTATGGCTACTAACACTACTACCACTCCTACTACTACTATGCGATTGTTCTTGTTGTTGCTGCTACTACTACTACACCTACTGCTTCAACTACTACTACTACTACTTTGGCCACTCCTACTATTTCTACTACTAATCCTATTGTTGCTATTGCTGCTACTACTTTAGCAACTGTTACTTTTGCTACTGTTGCTACTGCTTCTACTGCTTTTTCTGCTACTACTACTATTACGACTACTACTACTACTACTACTACAACTGCTACCGCTACTACTACTATTAATGCTACAACTACTGTTACTACCTCGACTACCTCTAGTACTACTATATAGCTACTACAACTAATTCTACTACCACTACAACCGCTACTTCTCCTACGAAAATAATAACAACTACTACTATGACTTCTCCAACGACTGCCACTACTACGACTACCACTACTCCTACAAATACTGCTACTACTACCATAGCTACTACTGCTACTACTTCGGTTACTACTACTAATGCTACTACTGCTACTACTTCCACTACTATGACTTCTATTGCTATTACTACTACTACTGCTATTACTTCTGCTACTAGCACTGCTGCTACTATGACTTCTACTATTGCTACTCCTAATGCAACTACTGCTATAACTACTACTTCTATCAAGAATATTGTTGTTGTTGTTGCTTCTACTGCTACCACTACCACTACTACTACTACTACTACAATTAGTACCCCTGCTACTACTAGTTCTACTACTACAACTACTACTACAACTACAACTACTACTATTACTACTACTTCTCCAACTACTACCATTGCTACTACTACTACTGCTGCTACAACTACAGCTATTGCTATTACCGCTACTACCAGAACTACTACTTCAATTACTACTACTTCTTTTGCCACTACTGCTACTGCTTTGGCCACAACTACTACTTGTATTACTCCTACTACCACTGCTACTATTACCATTACTATTGCTACTACTACTACTACTAATAATTCTGCTACTACTACTGCTGCTACCAATTCTGCTACTATTACGACTGCTACAACTACTACCACTACTGCTATAGCTACTTCTGCTACTGCTACTACTATTACTACTACTGTAACTACTACTACTACTACTGCTTCTACTAATACTACTACTACTACTGTTATACTGTTGCTACTACTGCTACTACCACTACTACAACTATTACTACTACTACTACTACTGCAACTACAGATGCCACTACTACTACTACTACCACTGCTATTACTACGAATAATACTACAACTGTTGCTGCTGTTGCTACAACTTACTGCTGGTAATACTGCTATCGACACTGATGATCTTGCTGCTGCTGTTGCAACTAGCACTACTACTACTATTGCGGCTATAACTTTTGATACAACAACTACAATTGCGACTATTACTGCTACTACTACTACTACTACTACTACTACTACTACTGCCACTGCTACTGCTAGTACTACTACTATTGCTACTACTGTTGCTACTGCTATAGCTGCTACTATTGCAACCACTACTGCAACTACTGCTGCTACTACCACTGCTCCAAGTACTGTTACTACTACTACTACTAATACTGTAGCTGCTACAACTACTACTACTGCTGCTGCTACTGCAACTACTACTTCTTCTACTATTACTACTACTACTCCAGCTGTTATTGTTGTTGCTTATACTACGACTACTATTACTACTACTTCTCCTACTACTACTACTTCTGTTTCTTCTACTAGTACAACAACAACTACTAGTACTGCTACTACAACTACTGATGTTGGAGGTGGTGCTGCTACTACTGCTACTGCTACTATTACTACTGTTGCTACTACTATTGTTACTACTACTACTACTACTACTATTAATGCTATTATTACTGCTACAACAACAACAACTACTACTATTACTACTGCTACTGCTACTAGTGTTGCTTCTACTGCTACTACTACTATTAGTAGTGCTACTACTGCTACTACTACCACTACTACAGATACTACGGCTACTATTGCTACCACTACTGCTATAACTACCACTGCTACTATTAGTACTCCTGCTTCTACAACTACTAGTACTACTGTTGCTGCTAATTCTACAACTGCTACTACTACTACTACTGTTGCTGGTGCTACTACTACTACTACTTTTACTACTATGATTACTACTTGTGCTACTATTACTACTACTACTATTGGTGGTGCAGCTACTACTATTGCTACCACTGCTGCCGCTACTACTACTGCTGCTGCCACTACTACCACTGCTACTGCTTCGGCTACTACAACAGCAGCTAATTCAGCTACTTCTATTTCTACAAATGTTGCTACTACTACTAATATAATTACCACTGCGGCTACAACTTCTACTACTATTACTTTTGCTTCTACTGCTACTACTACTACAAGTACTCATATTGCTACTACTGTTACTGCTGCTGCTGCAGCTGCTACTGTTGTTGTTGCTGCTGCTACTACCACTTCTGCTCCTACTACTCCTACTACTACGATTCCTATTGCTACTACTTCTACTGCTACTACTACTGCTTCTACTATGACTTTTACTAGTACTATCGCTACAAGTTCTACTACTACTACTGCTGCTACCACTACAGCTGCTGCTACTACTACTGCTAATACCACTACTATTGCGACTTCTGCTACTCCTACTACTATTACAATTACTACTGCTACTACCTCTACTGTTGCTACTACAACTACTACTCCTGCTACTACTATAGCTACTACTACTACTACTGCTACTACATTTGCTACTAACGCTACTACTGCTACTAGTGTAACTATTTGCGGTTGCTACTACTACGACAGCCACAAACACTACTACAGCTGCTACTACTGTTGCTACCACTATTGCTACTATTACTTCTCCTACTCTAACTACTACTAGTAGTACTGCTGCTACTACTATTGCTACTACTACTAGTTCTTCTACTACTACTAGTACTATAGTTACTACATCTGCTACTACAACTATTGCTTCTACTATAACTTCTACTAGTACAATGACTAATACTACAGCTACTGCCGCTACTACTGCTACAACTACTACTTCTACTGCGAATACAACTACAACATCTACTACAATTGCTATGACTATTGCTTCTACTTCTACTACTTCAGCTACTTTTGCTACTACTACTGCTTCTACTACTACAACTGTTACTGCATTTTCTGCTGTTGCTACTGCTACAACAACTACTATTACTGCTACCGCTGCTAGTGCTACTACTACTACTACGACTACTTCTACTACTGCTAATGCTACTATTACTGGTACAAGTACTGCTATTATTGCTACTACTATTGCTAATGCTACTACAACTGCTGTCGCTACTGCGGCTACTACTACCCCAACTACTACTTCTGCTTCTACTACTTTTACCACAACTGCTACTATTGCTACTACTACTGCGGCTACAAATACTGCTACTACTACTACAAGTTCTAACACTACTTCTACTACGATTACCACTGCTACCACTACTACTACTGCTAGAACGATTACAACTACTTTCGCTACTATTACTGCTACTACTACTACTACTACTACAACTACTCCTACTACTACTAGTTCTCCTCCTCCTCCTCCTACTACTACTACTACAACCACAACAACTACTACTCCTCCTCTTCCTCCTCCTACTCCAACACCTTCTACTAATACTATGTCACTACTACTACAACTACTACTACAACTAGCACTACTACTACTACTACTACTAATTCACGACAACTAATACACCGATGATTACTACTACAACTGAGGTTGCTGCTGTGTACAATTATTACTACTCCTTCTACTACTACTAATAGTACTTCTATAACCACTACTGCTACTACTAATACTACTATTACTACCACAGCGGCTACTGCTGCGGCTACTACTACTACTTCTACTATTACTACTACTACTACTATAACACTACTACTACAACTACTACTACTTCCACAACTACTATGCTAGTTGCTACTACTACTGCTGCTTCTACTACGGCTACAATCGCTACTACTGCTACACCTGCGACTACTACTGCTACTACTACCATTGTTGCTACTACTACTACTAACACAACCACGACAACTACTACTACTATAACTTCTACAGCTACTGCCACTACTACTACTACTACTCTTGCTGCTACTACTACTCCTGCTGCTACCACCACTACTACAACTACTTCTATTACTATAAATATTACTACTACCACTACTAGTATAACTGCTACTACTACTACTTCTACAACTGCAACTACAAAAACTACAACTACTACTACTAGTCCTACTCCTACTCCTACTCCTAGTACAACTACTCCTACTCCAACTCCTGCCCCTACTACTGCAACTCCTACTATAACAACTACTACTAGTAGTAATACTGCTGCAGCTATTACTATTACTACTACTACTCCTATTACTACCACTACTAATACTACTACTCCTACTACTCCTACTACTCATACTACTACTACTGCTACTACTACTACTACTACTACTACAACAACAACAACAACAACAACAACAACAACAACTACTACTACTACTACTACAACAACAACAACAACAACAACTACAACTACATCTACTGCTGCTGTTGTTGCGACTTCAACTGCTACTGCGACTACTACAACTAATTCTACTATAGCTATTACAACTGGTACTTTTACCACTACCTCTACTACAACTACAACTACTTCTACTACTGCTACTACAACTACAACTACTTCTATTACTAGTACTACAACTACAACAAAAATTATTGCTACGTCTGCTATTGCAACAACTACTATTGCTACTACTACAACAACTACTGCTTCTACGACTTCTTCGTCTATAACTACTACTACTACTACTACTGCTGCTGCTACTTCTACTGTTGCTACTACAACTACTACTACTACTACTACTACTACTACTACTACTACTACTACTACTACTACTACTACTACTTTTACTACTACTAGTACTACTACTTTTACTACTAGTATTACTATTACTACTGCTGCTACTTTTACTACTTCCACTACTGCAACTACTGCTACTACTGCTACTACTACTATTATTGCAACTACTACTACTACTGCTACTATTTCTATTAGTGTTACTACCACTATTACTACTAATAATGCTGCTACTACTACTACAACTACAAGTACTACTACTATTGCTACTACGGCTGCCACTGTTGCTATTGCAACTACTACTACCACTGCTATTGCAGCTACTACTTCTTAAACTAATACTACTACTGCTATTGTGACTGGTACTGCTACTACTTCTACTATTACTACTAATACTCCTGCTGCTAGTAGTATTGCTACTATTATTGCTACAATTACTGCTATTGTTGCTGCTTATACTACTACTACTCCTACTGCTCCTACGACTACTACTGCTGCAACAACTACAACTACTATTACCACTACGGCCACAACAACAACTACTACTATTACTACTTCCACTGCTACTACTATTACTACTACTTCAACTGCTGCTACTACTACTACTACTACTACTACTACTACTACTACTAGTACTACTACTACTAGTACTACAGCTATTGCTGCTACTACAACTACTACTCCTACTCCTATTACAACAGCTACTGCTGCTAATGCTAATACTTCTACCACTACTACTATTACTTACTACTACTACTGCTGGCACTACTGCTACATCTTATATTACTACTGCAACTACGACTACTACTAATACTTCCGCTACTGCTACTACTACTTGCACTACTACTGCTACTTACAATAGTACTACTATTAGCACTACAGCTACCACTTCTGCAACTACTACTATAGCTACCACTCCTGCGTCTGCCGCTACTATTACAACAACTACTACTACGTATGCTACAACAACTACTACTATTACTTCTATGACTGCAAATATTGTGACTTTTGTGACTTCAACTACTACAACAACAACTACTGTTGCTACTGCTACTACTACTACAACTGTAGCTACTATTACTACTATGGCTACTTCTACTACTACTACTACTACAACTACTGCTGCTATTACTACTACTACTGCGGCTGCTACTACTAGTCCCACTTCTTCTCCTAGTACTACTACCATTGCTACTACTACAACTACTACTTCTACTACTATTCCTAGTACTCTACTATTACTACTACTAGTACTCATACTACTACTAGTACTACTGCTCCGAATCCTTCTACTACTACTACGACTAGTACTATTACTACTACTTCTACTACTACTATTACTAATACTACTACAAATACTACTCCTACTACAACTACAACTACTGCAACTGCTTCTGCTGCTACTACTATTGCAACTACTTCTATTAGTACTTCTATTACAATTACTACTACTATTACTACCGCTACTACTGCTACTGCTACAACTACTGCAACTACTGCTATTGCTACTATTACTATTGCTGTTGCTGCTTCTGCTACAGCTGTTACTACTATTCTACTACCAATGCTATTACTACTATTACAACTACTTTTGTTTATACTACTGCTACTACAACTACTACTTCTACTACTAATACTCCTACTACTGCTACTACTACTACTACAACTACAAAGCCTACGATAACTGTTACTACTACTACTTCTATTACTACTACTACTACTATTGCAGATGCTACTACGAGTACTGCTACTACTCTAGCTACTACTGCTGCTGCTACTACTACTGTTGCAGCGGCTGCTACTAGTACTACTCCAACTGCTACTCTTCTACTACTACTGCTACTACTACTTCTACTATACTGCTACTACAACTACAACTACTAGTAGCACTACTTTTACTACTAATGCTGCTACTACTACTACTAGTACTATTACTACTGCTATTACTAGTACTGCTGCCACTATTGCTTCTACTGCTACCTTTACTTCTACCACTATTACTATTACTATTACTCCTTCCTCTACTTCTAGTACTGCTACTACAAGTACAACTACAACTACTACTACCACTACTACTACTACTTCTCCTACAGCAACAACAAGAACAACTACTACTACTACTACCACTGCTACTACTAATACTACTACTACTACTACCACTACCACTACTACTCTGGCTGTTGTTGTTGTTGCTAATATTACTACTACTACTAATGCTACTTCTCCTTCTACTACTACTACAGTTACTTCTGCCACTTCGACAACCACTACTACTACTAGTATTATTGCTACTACAACTACCACTGATGTTGCTCCTACTGCGACTGCTATTGCTACTGCAACTGCTGGTGCTACAACTACTTCTACTACAACTACTGTTACTACTACTACTGCTGCTGCTACTGCAACTACTACTACTAGCACTACAGCTATCACTACTGCTACTTCTACTGCTACTACAACTAAAGTCGCTACTACTACTACTACAATTACTACTATTGTTGTTGTTGCTACTACTAGTACTATTACTACTGCTACTACTACTACTACTATATTTACAACAACAACTACTACTACTGATATTACTCCTCCTCCTACTACTCTTGCCTCTACTTCTACTTCTACTACTACTGCTGTTGCTACTACTTTTGGAACTACTACTATTGTTACTACTGTTGCTGGTGCTACTACTACAACTAATGCTGTTACTACTACTACTACTATTACCACTATGGCTACAACTGCTACTACAACTACTATTACTTCTGCTGCTACTGCTACTACTACTACTCGTATTGCTACTACTACTACTACTAGTACTGCATCAGCTACTACTACTTCTGTTGTTGCTGCTGCTACTACCACTACTGCTCCTACTACTCCTACTACTACCACTATTACTGCAACTACAACTACTGTTACTACTACTCCTCCTTCTATAATGACCACTATTAGTACTACTACTGCCGCTTCTGCTACTACTACTTCTACTACCACTACAGCTACTACTGCTACCACCACCACTACTACTACTACTACTACTATTGCGACTTCTGCTACTAGTACTACTATTATGACTACTATTGCTACTACAGCTACTGCTGATAGTACTGCTACTACTCCTACTACTTCTACTACTACTATTACTAGTACTACTACTACTATTACTGCTACTACTACTTTTTCTACTACTTCTACTTCTATAACAACAACAACTGCTACTACAATTGCTACTATTACTACTACTACTGCTTCTGCTACTACTTTTGCTACCACAACTACAACTAATACTACTTCTACTACTTCTCCTATAACTACTACTACTACTCCTACTATTGCGACTACAGCTACTACTACTACTAGTACTACTTATACTACTTCTTCGTCAACTCGAACTCCTCCTACTCAAAATCATCCTCCTACAGCTACTGCAACTACTGCTGCTACTACCACTACTACTACAACTATTGCTGCTACTACTACTACTACTACAACTATTGCAACTTCTGCTGCTAGTACTACTATTATAACTACTACTACTACTACTGCTGCTACCACCGCTACTACTACTACTACTTCTCCTACTACTACTACTGTTGCTACTACAATAACTACTGCTTCTACTACTACTACTAGTATTACTACTACTACTGGTACTAGCAATACTACTACTACTATTAGTGCTATTACTACTTCTTCTACTACTGTTACTACTAGAACTACTACTTTTACTACTACAATTGATACTATTACTACTACTACTACTTTAGCTACTACATCAGCTACTGCTACTACAACTAATACTACTTCTACTGCTACTACAATAACTACTACTGCTACTCCTACTACTGCGACTACTGCTCCTACTACTACTAGTATTATTTATACTACTTTTTCTCGTACTCAAACTCCTCCTACAACTACTACTGCTACCACTACTGCTACTATTACTACTACTACTACAACAACAACAACAATAACAACAACTTCTGCTACTACTACCCCAACTCCAACTCCTACTCCTACTGCTTCTACTACTACTACTACTACTACTGCTACTACTATTACTACTACAATTGATACTACTACACTACTACTACTACTACTGCTACTTCTACTACTAATAATGTTGTTGCTACTACTACTGCTACAACAACAACAACTACTGCTATAACTGCTACTCCTACTACTACTACAACTATTACTACTACTACTACTTCTAGATCTACAACTACTACTCCTCCAACTCCTACTATTACGACAACAACAACTACTACTACTCCTATGACTTCTGCTACTGCTACCACTACAATTAAAGCTACTACTTTTACTACTACTACTACTACTACAAATACTACTACTAATATTATTACTCCTACTGCTAATACTGCTTCTACTACTATTAGTACTGCTACTACTTCTGCTACTTCTCCTCCTCCTACTACTACTACTGCTAATAGTGCAACTACAAGTACTACAACTACAACTACTCCAACTACAACTACTTCTACTACAATAACTACTACTATTGCTACTACTCCTACTACTACTATTACTAGTACAACTACTGGTGCTACTACTTCTTCTTCTACTACTACTCCTACTACTATTGCAACTGCTGCTACAACTACTACTACTTCAACTACTAACATTGATACTAATACTACTAGTTCTATAACTAATACAACAACAACTACTACTAATACTACTCTACTCCAACTACTACTGCGACTACAACTACTGCTACTACTTCTACGACTACTACTACTACTACGACTATTACAACTACAACAATTGCTACTATCACTACTACTTCTGCTACTACTTCTGCTACTAGTTCTGCTACTACAACTACAACTAATACTGCTTCTACTGCTTCTACTACTGCTACTGCAACAACTACTGCTACTCCTTGTACTATCGCAACTACTGCGACTACTACTACATGTATTGCGTAACTATTGCTACTCCTACTTGAACTCAAACTCCTACTCCAACTACTACAATTACCCCAACTACTACTGCTACCAATTCTACAATAACTAGTACTACCAATACCACTACTACTAGTACGACCATTACTACTACTACTACTAGTACTCTCAGTCCAACTACTACAACAACTACTACTAGTGCTACTACTACTATTGTGACTATTACTACTACAACTACTACTACTTCTGCTACTACTTCCCTGACTCCAACTCCTACTCCTTCTACTTCTACTATTAATACTACTACTACTACTATGACTACTGCTACTACTACTACTACTATTATTAATCCCAATACTCCTACAACTACTACTACTACTATCACCAATACCACCACCACCACCACCACCACCACCACTACTACAACTACAACTACTATTACTATCACTACTACTATAACTACTACAACTACTACTACTATTGCTATTAGTACTACTACTACTACCACTACCACTACTACTAATACTACTACTACTACTACTCTTACTACTACTACTACTACTACTACTACTACTACTACTACTACTACTACTACTACTACTACTACTACTACTACTACTACTACTACTACTACTACTACTACTAATACTACTCCTACTCCTACTACTGCTACTACAACTGCTACATCTGCTACTCTAAAACTACTACTTCTAGTACTGCTACTACTACTGATACAACTACAAACCATGTTGCTACTACTATTGTTGCTGCAGCTGCTACTACTACTACTGCTACAAATTTTGGTGCTGCTACTGGTACTACACCTAACACAATGACTACTACTTCTACTACTTCTACTACTTTTGCTACTACCACTATTGCTAGTACTTCTACTTCTTCTTCTTCTTCTTTTTCTACTACTACTACTACTACTATTGATTCTAATACTTCCATTGCTACTACTTTTATTCCTACTGCTACTGCTACTACAACTACTACACTATAACTATGACCCTACAACTACTGCTACTACTACTGCAGCTGCTACGATGACTACACAACAATAACAACAACAATAACAACAACTACTACTACTACTTTTACCATAACTTTTGCTGCTGCTACTACTACTACTACTACTTGTACTACTTCGGCTATCACATGCACTACTACCACTAGTACTAGTACTAACACTACTACTACTACTACTACTACTACTACTATAGCTATAACTACTAGTACTTCAACTCCTTCTACTACTACTACTACTACTACTACTACTCCTACTACTACTCTTACAACTAACACTACAATTACAACTACTCCTATTACTACTACAAATACTACTACTACTATTACTCCTGCTGAAGCTAATACTACACCTACTACTATTAATACTACCACAACTCCTACTATTATTACTACACTTACTACTACTGCTACTACTTCTACTACTACTGTTACCACTACATCTAAAACTACTACCACTCCAAATCCTACTATTACAACTACTACTACTTCTACTCCTACTACTACCACTACAATTTCAACTACTACTATCACAACAACAAATACTACTACTACTATTACAACTCCTACTGCTAATAATACTACTATTATTAATATTACTACTACCACTACTACTATAATTATTACAACTACAACAACAACAACAACCACTATTGTTGTTGCTACTGCTGGTACTACTACTACAACTACGACTGCTACTACTGCTGCTACTACTACTACTACTACTGCTGCTACTACTACTACTACTACTGCTACTACTACTACTATTACTACTACTACCACCACCACCACCACTACTACTATAACTGCTACTACTACTAACGTTTCTACTACAACATCTGCTACTACATCTACTATTTCTCCTCTGCCGATTGCTACTACTCCAGCTACAACTGCTACTACTTAAACTACTACTGCTTCAACTACAGTTGCTGATACTATAACTCCTAAGACTTCTACTACTACTACTACGCCTCCTGCTACTACTACTATTACTACTACTACTACTATTACTACCACTCTTACTCCTACAACAACTACTATTGCTCCTTCTGCTACTACAACTACTGCTATTACTACTACTACTACTGCAACTACTAATGCTGCTATTACTACTACTACTGTAGCTACTTCTCCTACTGCTATTATTACTACTACAAGTACTACTACTACCACAACTCCTACTACTATTATTACTACTACTACTACTCTTGCTGCTGCTGCCACTATTACAATAGCTGCTACTTCTACTACTGCTAATGCTGCTGCTGCGAGTACTACTGCTACTACTACTACTACTTCTACTTCTGCTGGTACTACTGCTGCTGCAACTTCTACTATTAGTATAACTGCTACAACTACTACTCTTTCTACTACTTCTACTACTACTATTGCTACTTCTACTACCACTCCTACTCCTACTCCTACTCCTACTCAGACTGCTACTACACATTCTACTACTAGTACTACTAGTACTACTTGTACTACTACTACTACTACTACTACTACTTCTACTATGACAACTGCAACTACTACTACAATTGCTACTACTAATCATACTCCCACTACTACAACAACTACTAGTAGTACAACTACTACGAGTACTACTAATACAACTACTAGTACTACAACTACACCTACTCTTACTCCAGTTACAACTACTACTACACTTACTGCTACTCCAGCTACTACTACTACTACTAATGCTACAACTACTGCTACAACAACAACTACTACTCCTACTACAACTACTGCTACTACAACTACTACAACTACTACTATTACGACGACTACTACTACTACTACTACTACTACCACTTCTTCTTCTTCTTCTTCTTCTTGTAGCACTGCTACTCCAACTACTACTACATCTCCTACTACTATTACAACTACTAGTACAATTTCTACAACTTCAACTACTAATACTACTACTAATACTACTACAATTAACTACTACTACTAGTACTACTACAACTCCAACTCCAACTAATACAACTTCTACTCCCACTACTACTCCTACGACAACTCCTACTGCTACCACTATAATTGCAACAACAACTACTACAAATACTACTGCTACTATTATGACTGCTACTGCTAATACTAGTCCTACTATTATCACAACTACTACTATTGCTACTTCTTCTGCTACTACTATAACTACTACTGATGCTACAACTGCTTCTACTACTACTACTACTACTACTACAACTGCTACTATTACTCCTAACTCCTAATACTCCTATTTCTACTACTACTAAAATTATTACTACTACAACTGCTGCTATTACTACTACTACAACAACTGCTACTACAACTACTAGTACTCCTGCAGCAACTACTACTCCTAATACTATTACTTGTACTACTACTACTGCTACCACTTTTGCTAAAACTACTACTATCAATACTACTACTACTAGTACTATTAGTCCAACTACTACAACTACTAGCACTACTGTGACTATTACTACTACTACTACTACTTCTGTTACTACTACTCCTACTCCAACTTCTACTACTACTACTAATACTGCTACTACTACTACTATTACTAATCCTAATACTCCTCCTCCTCCTCCTCCTCCTACAACTACTACAATTACTACTACGTCTAGTACTACTCGTGCTACTACTATTACTTCTCCTACGACTATTGCTAATACCACTATTATTGCTTCTACAACTACTGCTACTACTACTGCTACTACTACTTCTACTACTATTGCTACTTCTACTATAATGACCAGTACTAGTACTATTGTCGTAGCTGCTACTACTATTACTACTACTACAGGTACTACTACTACTACTACTACTGCTACTTCTGCTACTGCTGCTGCTGCTACTACTACTACTACTACAACAACAACAACTACTACTGCAACCATAACCACTGCTACACTACTACTACTACTACCGCTACTATAACTACTACGACTACTTCAGCTACTACTTTTCCTACTACTACTTCTACTAATACTACTACTAATTCAACTACTACCGTTACAACTACTGATGCTACTACTACTACTACTACTACTACTACTACTACTACTACTACTACAATGAATACTAATACTATTACTACTATTACTACTACTATTACTACTACTAGTAATACTATTCCAACTACTACTACTGCTACGGCTACAGGTACTGCTAATACCGTTGTTCCTACGCAACTAATGCAACCACTACTACTATTGCTACTTCTACTACTACTACTACTACTATTACTACTACTACTTATACTCCAACTTTTGCTACTACTACAACTGATACTACTACTATTGCTACTACTACTACTGCTACTAATACTATGGCTACTACTACTACTACTATTACTACTATTACTGCTGCTACTACTAGTCTTACTGCTACTACTATGGCTACTACTACTGCTTCTACTACTGCTTCTACTACTCTTGCTACAGCTGCTACTACTAGTCTTATTGTTACTACTATGACTGCTACTACTGCTTCTACTACTCTTGCTATTGCTGCTACTGCTACAACTGTCGCTGCTACTACTATTACTATTGCTACTCCTACTACTACTGCTACTACTACTACTACTACTGTTGCTATTGCTACTACTACTGCTACTACTACTACTACTACTACTATGGAGCTACTACTGTTGCTACTGCTTCTGCTGCTTCTGCTCCAACTACGGACACTGCTACTACCACTACTACTACTACTACTACGTCTACTACTACTACTGCTACTCCTAGTACTACGGCTACCACTACTACTCCTACTATTGTTACTACTACTCCTACTACTGCTACTATTACTACAACCCCTACTACTACTTCAATTTCTACAATTACTATGAACGCTACTGCTGCTATGGCTACTACTACTTTAGCTACTACTTTCGCTACTACTAATGCTACTACTACGACTACTACTATTAATACTACGACTACTACTAATACTACTACGACTACTACTAGTGGTATTACTACTACTACAACTAGTACTACTACTGCTGCTGCTGCTACTTCCACTACTATTGCTATTACTACTACTACAACAATAACAACAACAACTTCAATTAATACTACTACAACTACTCCTACTACACTACTACCATTACAACTTCTACTGCTACTAAGGCTACTACTGCTACTACATCTACCACTACAACAACAACTACTACTACTAGTACTACTAGTACTACTACTACTTCTTCTTCTGCTACTACTACTATTGATGTTACTACCACTGCTATTATTACTACCATTACTATTGCTACTAATACTACAACAACTATTACTACTGCTGCTGCTGCTAATACTACTATGGCTACTACTACTACTCTACTACTACTACTACTCTCGCCACTACTACAACTACTTTTACTACTTCTGCTACTATGATTGCTACTTCCGTGACTACTACTACTATAGCAAACCATGCTACTGCTGTTACTACAATGTTATCGACTACTATAGTTGTTACTACTATTGCTACTATTGCTACTACCGCTACTGCTACTGCTACTACTACTACTTCAACTATGGCAACAACTATTACTACTACTACTACTACACTACTATTACTGATACAATAACTACTGCTGCTACTACTTCTACTATTAGAATAACTGCTACTACAATTACTTCCACAACTACTACTATTGCTACCATTACAGCTGCTGCTACTGGTACTACTACAACAACAACTACTACAACTAGCACTACGACTACTACAACTGCTACTACTACTACTACTGCTACTACTATAGTAATTACTACTACTAGTACTATTATTGTAGTTGCAACTACTACTACTATTACTACAGCTACTATTACTCATACTACTACTACAACTACTATTGTTGCAGCTACTACTCCTGCAACAATAACCACTACTGCTACTACTGTAGCGGCTGCAACTGTGGCTACCACTAATACTACTACTACTACCTCTAGCACTATTATTACTACTATAGCTACTACTAGTTCTACTACTACTACTACAACTGCTACTACTATAACTATTATTACTACCACTGCTACTACTAGGTCTACTACTTCTACTACTACTATGACTACTACTACTAATACTTCTACTTCTCCAACTATTACTACTACTATTACTACTGCTACTACTACTGCTACTACAACAACAAAAACGATTACTACTACTAATGCTACTACTACTACTCTTACTATTAATGCAACTATTTCTACTATTGCTACTGCTACTATTGCTACTACTACCACTACTACTACTACTACTACAAATAAAGCTACTACTACTACTACTGCTGCTGCTGCTGCTTCCACTATTACAGCTATTGCTACTACAACTATTTCTCCTACTACTATTACTACTGCTAGTACTACTTCTACTACTAATGCTACAAGTACTACAGCTACTAATACTACTACTTCTACTACTACTACTACTACTACTGCAACAACTACCACTGCTACTACTGCTTTTGCTATTACTAAGACTACCACTACTATTACAATTGCTACTACTACTACTACTACTACTACTACTGCAAATACAAATACTTCCACTATAACAACTATCGTTCCTACTGCTACAACTCTTACAACTGCTTCTACTACTACTTTAGCTGTTATTACTACTATTAGTACTACTACAACTACTATTACTACTACTACTACCACTGTTGTTGATACTACTGATACTACTACTACTACTACTACCACCACCACCACTAATACTACTACTACTATTATTGTTGCTGCTACTACTAGTACTACTACAACTTCTCCTACTCCTTATAGTTCAGCTACTATGACTACTACTACTACAACTACTTCTACTTCTGCTACGACTGCTCTATTAATACTACTACTGCTACTGCTAGTACTACAACCACTACTGTTGTTGTAGCTATTGCTACTACTACAACTGCAACTACTACTACTATACTATTGCTACTTCTAACCACTACCAATACTACTTTCGATACAACTACTACGGCTACTACTGGTACTACTACTACTACTACAACTACTACAACTATTACTAAAACCGCTACCCCTACTGCTACTAGTACTACTACAACTACTACTATAATTGCTACTACTACTACCAGTACTGCGACTCCAATAGTTACTACTACTGCTGCTGCTGCTACCAGTACTATGACTCCTATAGTTACTACTACTGCTACTGCTACTACCAGTACTGTGACTTCTATAGTTACTACTACTACTACAACTAGTACTACTGCTACAACTGCTGCAAATACTGATGCTACTGCTAGTACTGCTATAGCAATAATAACTAGTACAATACTGTTACTGCTACAACTATTGCAATTACTACTACTGCTACAACAACAACAACTACTACTACTACAGCAACAACTACTACCACGACTACTACAACTACAACTACTACTGCTAAGGCAACAACTACTACTTCTACTGCTACTACTGCTATAGCTGCTGCTACTACTACTACTACTCCTACAGCAACAACAACTACCACTACTACTACAACTACAACTACTACCGCTAAGGCTACAACAACAACAACAACTACTACTACTAATATCATTACCACTACTACTGCTGCTGCTACTACTACTGCTGCTACTACTACTACAGCCATTACTACTGCTACTACTATTGCAACTACTCCTTGTACCACTACTGCTACTACTACTACTACTGCTACTATCGCTACTACTCATACAACTACTGCAATTGCTACTGCTCCTACTTCTATGGCTACTACTCTTACTACAACAACTTCTACTCCAACTGCTACTACAACTATTGCCGCTACAACTACTACTACAGCTGCTAGTACTCCTACTACTTTTGCTCCTGCTACTACTACTACTACTACTACTACTACTAATGCTGATGCTGCTTCTATTACCCCTACTACTACTAATGCTGATGCTGCTTCTATTACTCCTACTACTACAACCACAACTACTACTACTACTATTACTTACTTCAACTACTACTGCTACTACTGTCACTACTACTGTTGCTACTACTACTACAACTGCTCCTACTACTACTACTACAACTACTACAACAGCTATTACTACTTCTACTACTAACTATTGCTCCTACTACTACTATTTCAAAAACAACAACTACTTCTACTATTGTTACCAGTACTACTACTGCTACTACTTCTACTACTGCTACGACACAACAACTACTACTACTACTAGTACTACTACTACTACTACGATTGCTATTGCTATGCTACTACTACTACTACTACTACTACTACTACATCCTCTACTACTACTACTACTACCACTCAGCATACTACTACTCCAACTATGACTACTACAACTAAAAGTACTGCTACTACTGCCACTACTACTATGCTACGATTACTGCTATTACTGCTGCCACAACAATAACTTCCACTACTCCTACTACTGTTATTGCTGCTACTACGACAACAACAACTACTACTCCTAAAACCCATACTACGACAAATACTGCTACCACAACTATTGCTGCAACTTCCACTACTACTATTACTATTACAACTTCTATTGCTACTGGTGCTACCACTCCTACTACTACCACAACTACTACGGCTACTATTACTTACCACTATCACTTTTGTTACTACTAGTACTACTACTCTGAGTATTATCGCTAATACTACTATGACTATTGCTCCTATTTTTGCAACTACCTCTACTACTACTACTTCTACTACTACTACAACAATAACAACTACTACTACTATTACTACAACTACTACTACCACAACTACTACTGCTGCTGCTACTCCTGCTACAACTCCTACCACTGTTGCTACTACTACTGCTACTACTCCTCCAACTACTACTACTACTACTACTTCTCCTACAACTACTATTACTACCACTACTCCTATTGCAGCAACTACTCCTACTACTACTCCTACAACTACTACAACCACAACTGTTGCTACTACTACTACACCTACTGCAACTACTACTACCACTACAATGACTACTACTATTGCTGCTGCTGCTTCAACTACTACAACCACCAAAACAACAACTACTACTATTGTTGCTAATAATACTATTACTACCACTACTGCTGCTGATGCTACTACTACGACTATTGTTGCTGCTTCTACACTCATACTACTCCTCCTACTACAGCTAAGACTACAACTCCTACTACTACTATTAATATCGCTACTCCTACTGCGGCTACTACTACTGCTACTTCTACAACAATAACTACTTCTGCTACTACTACTACTACTCTAACAATAATAACAACTACTACTATAGCTACTGCTGCTGCAGCTACTATTGCTACAACTACTATTACTACTACTCCTACTACAACTCCTCCTTCCACTACTACTACTACTATAACTACTATTGCTACGGCTACTGCTGCGACTACTAATACCACTACCACTACTGCTGCTACTACAGCTACTGCTGCTGCTGTTACTACAGCTACTACTGCTACAGCTACTATTACTGCTACTCCTACTACAACTCCTCCTTCCACTACTACTACTACTATAACTACTATTGCTACCACTACTGCTGCGACTACTAATACCACTACCACTACTGCTGCTGCTGCTGTTACTACAGCTACAACAACTACTACACCTACTATTGCTACTACTACTGCTACTACACCTTCTATCACTACTGTCGATACTACCACTACTGCTACTATTGCTATTGCTCATACTACTACTGCAATTGCTACGGCTCCAACTACTTCAATGGCTACTACACTTATTGCTGCTATTGCTACTACTCCAACTGCTACTACAACTATAGCCGCTACTACTACTACTACAGCTGCTAGTACTCCTACTATTTTTGCTCATGCTACTACTACAACAGATGCTGCTACAATTACTCCTACTACTACAACAACAACAACAACTGCTACTATTACTTACTTCAACTACTACTGCCACTACTGCCACTACTACTACTCCTACTACTACTACTACTACTACTACTATGATTGCACCTCCTCCTCCTCCTCCTCCTCCTACTACTACTACTACTACTACTATTATTGCTGTTAATGCTACAACTACTGTTATTATTCCTACCACAACTACAACTACCTCTACTCCTACTAATGCTATTATAGCAACTACTCCTACTACCACTACTACTACTACTACTACACCTCCGAAAACTCCTACTACTACTCTTACTACAACAACAACAACAACAACCACTACTCCTAAAACTCATACTACAACAAATACTGGTACTACTACTACTTATTACTACTACTACTGCTACAACTACAAGAACTTCTACTACTACTACTTTTGCGACGACTTCTGCTACTCCTACTACTACTCCAACTGCGTCTGCTACAACTTCTAGTACAACTTGTACTACTACTTCTACTACCGCTGTTGCTGTTACTCCTACTACACCTCCAACTACTACTGCTACTACTACTACTACCATTACTACTACTACTATTGCTACAACTGCAACTACTATTACTACTACTAATGCTACTACTACTACTGGTAGTGCAACTCCTACAACTACCACTACTACTGCATCTACAACTACTGCTACTACAGCAACTACTACTCCTACTACAGCTACTATTGCCGCTACTGGTACTGCTACTTCTTCTGCTACTACTAGTCGTATTACTTCTCTTCCGACTACTACTTCTACAACTACTCGTAGTACTACGACAACTATTGCTACTACTGCTACAACTACTATAACTTCTATTGTTGTTGCTGCTATTACTCCTACTGCAACAACATCTACTACTACTACTATTGCGACTACAACTACTACTATTGCGGCTGTTGCTGCTGCAACTAGTACTACTACTGATACTACCACCACAACTACTGCTGCTACGACTACTACTAATACTGCTGCTACTACTAATATCACTACCACTAAAGTTGCTGCTGCTGCTACTACTACTGCTGCTACTACTCCTTCTATCACTACTGCTATTACTACTACTATTGCTAGTATTGTTATTGCTCATACTACTACTGCAATTGCTACTACTCCTACTACTACTATGGCTACTACTCTTACTACTACAACTACTACACCTACTGTCAGTACAACTATTGTTGCTACTACTACTACTATAGTTGCTAGTACTCCCACTATTTTTGCTCTTGCTACTACTACTGCTGTTGCTACTACAGATGTTGCTACTGTTACTCCTACTACTACAACAACAACTATTGCGGCTACTATTACTTACTTCAACTACTGCTGCAACTACTGCTACTACTACTGCTGCTACTACAAGTATGACTGCTTATACTACTACTACTACAACAACAACAACAACTACTACTACTTCTACTACTACTGACTACTACTGCTACTAATACTTTAATGAGAACTACTACTGCTACTACTGCTACTGCTCCTACTACTGCTACGATTATTTCTACTTCTGCTACTATTGGTACTACTGCTACTACGACGACTACTGCTACTGCTACAGCTACTAATACTACTAAAACTACTTCCACTATTACTACTACTACTACCACTCGACATACTACTACTCCAACTCCAACAACCACTACTCCTTCTACTGCTGCTATTGCTGCTACTACTACTCCTCCTACTACTACTTGTACCAATCTGAAAACTCCTTTTACTACTCTCACTAAAACAACAACAATAATTACTACTACTCCTAAAACAATAAATACTGCTGCTACTACTACAACAACAATAATAAATACTGTTATGACAGCTTCTGCTGCAGCTGTTGCTACTACTACTACAAATTCTATTGCTACTATTGCTATTACTCCTACTACTACAACAACAACTACTACTGCTACTATTACTTACTACTACTACTACTGCTACTACTGCTATTACTAGTACTCTGACTTGTATTGCTACTACAGCTACTACTATTGCTCCAATTTCTGCTACTACTATTGCTCTTATTTCTACTACTACTTCAACTACTACTACTGCTGCTACTACTACTGCTACTATTACTACTACTACAACTACTGTTACTCCTGCTATGACTCCTACTACTACTCCTACCACTACTGCTACTACTACTCCTACTACTCCTCCAACTACTTCTGCTACTACTACATCTCCTACTACTGCTATTACTACCACTACTTCTACTGCAGCAACTACTCCTACTGATATCCCTACAACTACTACTACTCTGACTGCAATTACTACTACCACTACAACGACAACTACTATTGTTGCTGCTTCAACTACTACTACCACTACAATAACTACTACTACTATTGCTGCTGCTGCTACTATTACTTCCACTGCTTCTGCTGATGCTACTACTACCACTAGTGTTGCTGCTTCTACAACTCTTACTACTCTCCTACTACTACAGCTAAGACTACTACTCCTACTACTACTATTAATATCGCTACTCCTACTGCAGCAACTACTCCTTCAGGTACTCCTACAACAACAATAACTATTGCTACTACTACTACTACTACTACTCCTACTACTACTCCTACTACAACAACAACAACTACTACACCTACTACTGCAACTGCTACTACTATCGCTCCTACTACTACTACTCTGACTACAACAACTCTTACCACTACTACTACTACTACTTTGACTACAACAACTCCAACCACTACTACTACTACAACAACTATTGCTGCTACGACTACTACTACTACTGCTACTACTACTAATACCACTACCACTACTGCTGTTGCTACTACTACAACAACTACTACTACTATGCGTACTACTGGTACTACAACTGCTGCTACTACTGCTACTACTCCTTCTACCAATACTTGTACTACTACTCTACTGCTACTATTGCTACTACTCAAAATACTATAGCATTGCTACTACTCATACTATTGCTACGACTATAACTCTTACTGCTACTACAGCTACTACAACTACTAGTATTCCAACTATTTTTGCTCCCGCTACTACTACTACTACTACTGCTGATGCTGCGACTATTACTCTTAATACTACGACAACTACTGCTGCTGCTACTATTATTTCAACTATAACAACTACTACTACTCCTACAACTACTGCTCCTACTACTACTACGACTGCTCCTCCTCCTCCTACTACTACTACAACAACTACTACTACTTCTATTACTACTTACTACTACTCCTACCACTGCTACTTCAACAACAACTATGACTGCAACTACTGCTACAACTACTCCTATGACAACTGCTCCTACTACTACTACAGCTACTACTGCAACAAAAACAACAACAACAACAACAACTACTACTACTACTACTACCACTACCAGTACTACTACGGCAACGACAACAACAATAACAACTACTACCACTACTACTGCAACTACTACCAATCAATATACTACTACTCCAACTATGACTACTACAACTAAAACTACTGCTACTATCGCTCGTATGGCTACTACTGCCACTACTACTATTACTACTACTGCTATTACTATTAATGCTACTACTACTTTTATTACTGCTACACAATAACAACTACCACTACTTCTACTACTGCTATTGCTGCTACTACTACTACTCTTACTACAACAACAAGAATAACTATTACTACTCCTAAAACTCCAACTACAAGAAATATTGTTTCCGCAACTTCTGCGACAGCTACTATTACTACAGCTACTACAACTACTGCTACTACCGCTACTACAACTGCAACTACTTCGGCTACAACTGCTGCAACTGCTAGTACTGGTGTTGCTACTACTATTGATACTACTTCTAACACTATTGCTACTGCTACTACACCTACCACGGCTACAGCTAGTACTACCACTACAACTACAACTACTATTCCTACTGCTACTAGTACTACTATTTCTACGACTACTACTGCTGCTATTACTACAACTGCTATGGCTACTACTACTGCTACTATTTCTGCTACAAATACTACTCCCACTGCTACTACTGCTACTACTGCTACTACTGCCACTATGCGACTTCTAATACTAATGCTACTACTACTTCAACTACTACTTCTACTACTACTACTAATACCACTACTACTACTATTATTACCACCACCACCACCACCACCACTACTACTACTACTCCTACTTCTACTACTACTACAGCTGCTATCACTGCTATTACTACCACTACTCCAACTATTAATACTCCAACTACTACTCTTACTCAAACTCCTAATACTACTACAACCACCACTACTACTACGAGCACTACTACTACTACTACTACTACTACTACTACTGCTGCTGCTACTGCTGCTGCTACTCCTACTCCTCCTACTACTACTAATATTACTACTACTACTACTACTTCTACAACTAATACTACTATTACCACTACTGCTACAACTCCTGCAACAACTACTACTGAAACTAATACTTCTGCTACTACTATTCCTACTACAACAACTACTACTACTACTACTATTGCGGCTACCGAAACAACAACAACAACAACTACCACTACTACTACTACTACTATGATTACTACTACTACCAATACTTCTACTACTACAATGACTACAGCTAGTTCTACTACTACTACTGCTACTACTAGTAGAATTACTCCTGCTACTACTATTACACCTACTACCACTACTCGTACAACTACAACTACTACTACTACTACTCCTACTCTAACTATTTCTTCTACTACTATTGCTACTACTAGTAGAAGTACTCCTACTACTACTAGTACTCCTACGACCACTACTACTGCTTCTACTACTACTAGTAGAAGTACTCCTACTACTACTACTACTCCAACTCCTTCTACTACTACTACTCCAACTCTCGCCACTCCCACTACAACAACAACTACTACTACTTCTACAACAACAATAACAACTTCTACTACTACTACTACAACATCTGCTGCAATTGTTGCTACTAATATTACTACTCCTTCTACTACTACTAATACTACTTCTACAACAACAACTACTACTACTAATACGACTATTACTACTACTGCAACTACTGCTGCAATTACTACAACCACATCTAGTACTAGTACTACAACAACAACAACTACTACTACTAATACTACCATAACACTACTACTGCTGCTATTACTTCAACAACTACTACTCCTATTGCTACCACTACTGCAACTACTGCTGCAACTACTACTACAAGTACTAACACTACTACAACTACGACTTCTACTGCTACGACTATTCCTACTACTGCTACAACTAGTACAACTACTACAACTACTACACCTACTACTGCTGCTACTACTATTACAACAACTACTACTACACCAGCTACTACTTTTGCAGCTACTACAACTACTAATACTTCCATAACACTACCACTACTCCTACTACTACTACTACTACTTCTACAACTGCTACTGCTACTATTGCTTCAACTACTACTACTACTACTTCTACTACTGCTGCTGTTACTGCTACTACTACTAATACTCCAATTACTACTACTGCTAATTCTACTACTGCTATTGCTTCTACTACTACTGCTTCTGCTACTACTACTACTACAGCTACTACTACTGCTACTACTGCTACTACTGCTATTGCCACTATTGCTATTTCGACTACTACTACTACTACTATACTACTACTGCCACAACTACTGTTACTACGTCGGCTACTATTAGCACTACTACCACAACTACTACTACTAATAATACTATCACTACTACCAATACTTCTCCTACAAAGACAACAACAACTACTACTATGACATCTCCAACGACTGCCATAGCTGCTGCTACTGCTATTGCTACAAATACTGCTACGACTGCTATAGCTATTACTATCGCTGCTTCTACTACTGCTACTGCTTCTACTACTACTACTGCTACTCCTACTACTACTACTACAACTACTACTACTATTGCCCTACTAATATTACTTCTTCTACTATTTCCACTACTACTATTCTTGCTACTACTTCCACTACTACTACTACTGCTACTACTATTACTAACACTACTACTGCTACTACTACTACCATTGCAACTACTAATGTTACTATTGCTACTGCTTTTACTACTACCGCTACCACAACTACTACTACTACTGCTACTATTGCTACTGTTGCTGTTGTTATTACTACCCCAGCCACTACTTGTACTGCTACTACGACTACAACTACTATTAGTACTACCACTACTACCACTACTTCTCCCAATAAAACAACAACTACTATTACTACTACTTCTTCAACTACTACCACTACTGCTGATACTACTATTGCTAGAACTACTGCTACTGCTATTACTGCTGCTACCACAACTTCTGCTTCAATTAATACTACTTATTCTCCCACTACTGCTACTACTTCTATCACAACTACTACTAGTACTACTGCTACTACTTCTGCTACTGTTACCACTACTACAGTGACTACTACTATTGATGCTACTACTACTACTACTGCTACTTCTGCTTTGCTATGACTATTACTACTGCTGCAACTACAGCAACTACTACTGCTACTACTAATATTACTAATACTACTACTAATGCTACTATTGTTACTACTAATGCTACTTTTACTACTACTACTATTACTACTACTACTCCTATTACTGAAGCTACCACTAGTGCTACTACTACTACTGCTACTACTACTACTTCTTCTACTTCTACTACTGCTACTACTGCTACAACTAACTGCGAGTAATACTACTATCACCACGAATGCAGTAGCTGCGGCTGCTGCAACTAGCACTACTACTACTATTGTGGCTAGTACTATTGATACTACCACAACTATAACTACTATTACTGCTACTACTACTTCTACTGCTATTACTACTAGTATGGCTACTGCTACTACTACTACCACTACTGTTGCTACTGCTACTGCTACTGCTACAGCTACTACTACCGCTACAGTAACAACAACAACAACAACTATTGCTATGACTACAACTACTTCTAATGCTGCTACTTCTCCTACTACTACTACTTCTGTTACTTCTACTACTACAATAACAACAACTACTGCTAGTACTATTAGCACTACTACTACTACTGATGCCGCTCCTACTACTACTATTTCTGCTACTACTATTGTTGGTGCTACAACTACTGCTGCTACAGCTGCTGCTACTACTGCGATAATTGCTATTGTTGTTACTGCTACTATTAGTACTATTGGTATTACTACTGCTACTTGTACTACTACCACTACTACTACAGCGGCTAAAGCTACTACTACTGTTACTATTGCAGCTATTACTACTACTGCTGCTGCTCCTACTACTACTATTGCTACTATTACTACTGCAGCTAGTACTAATACTACTATTACTAGTGCTACTACCGTTACTACTACTACAACTACTATAGATATTACTGCTACTATTACTACCACTACTACAACAACTATCAATGCTACTAATAGTACTACTACTGCTGCTGCTACTTCTACAACCACTACAACTACTGCTGCTGCTGCTGGTGTGGCAACTGCTACTACTACTTCTACTACGATGACTACAACCTGTACTACTATAACTACTGCTATTGTCACTACTACTACTAGTACTACTGGTGCTACTATGTCTATTGCTACCACTGCTACTACTACCGCAGCTGGTGTTGCTACTACTACTACTACTGCTACTAATACTACTACTACTATTGCTAGTACTATTGTTACTACTTCTGCTACTACTACTACTGCTACTACTGCTACCACTAATGCTACTACTGCTACTACTGCTACCACCACTACTACTACTACTGCTAGTGCTAGTACAACCGCTGCCACTACTGTGGCTACGACTACCCCAACTACTACTTCAGCTATTGCCACAGCTACTACAACAACTACTACTACCACTACTAATGCGGCTACAAGTACTACTACTACTACTACAACTTTTACTACAACTTCTACTACGATTACTACTACTACCACTACTACTATTGCCTCAACAACTACAACTACTTTCGCTACTACTACTGCTAATACTGCTACTGCTACTACCGCTACTACTCGTACTACTACTAGTAATCCTACTACCACTACTCCTACAACAAGTACTACTGCTACTACTACTCCTACTCCAACTCCTTTTGCTACTACTACTACAACTATCACTACTCCTACTACTATTACTACTATTATTACTACTACTACTGCTACTACTACTATTACTACTACTACTTCTACTACTACTATTACTACTACTACTTCTTCTTCTTCTACTACTGCTGTTGCTACTAATATTAGTACTCCTACTACTACTAATACTACTTCTACAACAATAAGTACTACTAATACTACTATTACTACTACTATTGCTACTGCTACAACTACTTCTCCTATTGCTTCTACTACTGCTGCTTCTGCTGCTACTGCCACTGCAACTACTACTACTGCTACTACTACTACTACTACACCTACTACTACAGCTACTGCTACTACTATTGTTATTGCTACTACTACTACCACAGCAACAACAACAACTGCTTCAACAACTACTACTACTTATACTACTACAACAACTACGACGACATCAACTGCTAATACTGTTGCTGCTTCCGCTACTACTACTACTACTACTTTTGCTACTACTACTGCTGCTGCTACTACTACTAGTTCTTCTACTACTACCACCATTACTACAACTACTCCTATTACTACCATTTTTACTACTACTACTAGGACGACTACTACTACTACTAGTATTCTGCTACTGCGACTACTACTACTATTATGCCCTCTACTACTCCTACTACAACTACTACAGCTACCACTACTAGTCCAACTCCTAGTCCTACTACTACTACTACGGCTGCTGCACCTACTTCTGCCGCTACTACTGCTACTACTACTACTACTACTACTACTCCTACTCCTACTCCTGCCCCTACTACTGCTACTCCTACTACTACAACAACAACCACAATAACAACAACAACTACTACTACTATTACTACTCCCACTCCTACTACTCCTATTACAATCACCACGACTACTACTACTGCTCCTACTCCACCTACTACCACTAGTACTGCTACTACTGCTGCTGCTGCTGCTACTACCACTACCACCACTAGTACTACTAATACTACTACTACTACTACAAATGTTGTTATTGTTGTTGTTGCCGTCGCTGCTGCTACTACAACTACTGCTTCTACTACTACTGCTACTTCTACTACGGCTATTACTACTGCTATGATTACTACTACTTTTACTATACGACAACAACAACAACTACTGCTACTACTACTGCTATTATTACCACTACAACTACTATTGCTGCTACTCCTATTACTTCTGTTATTACTACAATTACTGTTGCTTGTGCGATTTCTACTACTACTACTACTTCGCCTGCAACTACTATTGCTACTTGTATTGCTACTAATTCTACTGCTGCTGTTACTTCTACTACTACTACGACTACTACTACTATAGCTATTACTGCTACTACTATTACTACTACTACTACTACGACTACTACTACTATAGCTATTACTATTACTACTATTACTACTACTACTATTGATATAGCTACTTCTGTTGCTACTGCTGCTACATTTACCACTTCTACTACGGCTACTACTGCTAGTTTTTCTACGACTGCTGCTATTGCTGCTGCTACTACTATTACTACAAAAAATACTACTACTTCTACTAGTACTAGAACGACAACAACAACTACTACTAGTATTGCTGTTGCGATTGCTGTTGCTACTACTACTACTACTACTTTTGAAGCTACTACTACTGCAACTACTGCTACTACTGCTACTACTAATGCTGCTATTGCTGCTGCTACTACTACAACTACTACTTCTCCTACTACTAATGTAGCTACTACTACTGCAGCTTCTACTACTACTACTATTACCACTACGACCACAACTACTACTACTGCTATTACCACTACAGCCACAACAACTACTACTACTATTACCGCTTCCATAACTACTACTACTACTACTACTACTATTACAACTACTCCTACTACGATTTCTACTACTAGTACTACTACCACTAATACTGCTGCTACTATTATTGCTGTGACTACTATTACAACTGCTACTACTACTATTACTACTGCTGCTACTATTATGACTTCTACTGCTACAACTACTATAACTACTTCTGCTTCTATTACTGCAACTAAAAGTACTATTACTACAACTACCACAGCTACTATTCTGTTACTACTATTGCTACTACTTCTCCTATTACTACTACTTCTATTACTGCTGCTGCTGATGCTACTACTGGTACAACTACTATTCTAGCGACTACTCCTGCTGCTACTGCTGCTACTACTAATACTACTCCTGCTACTGCTAGTGCTACTCCTGCTACTACTGCTGCTGCTACTACTACTACTGCTGCTACTGCTGCTGCTTCTACTTCTAGTACTTTACTACTGCAACTACTAGTACTGCTGTTACTACTGCTTTTCCTGCTACCGCTACTACTAGTACCACCACCACTACTACTATTTTTCCTTCCGCTACTACTACCACTATTACTACAGCTACAACTACTACTTCTACTACTACCACTACCGCTAATTCTCCAACAACAACAATAGAAACTACCACTACTACTTCTCCAACTATTACCACTGCAGCTGCTACTACAACAACTACAATTACTGCTACTGCTATTACTACTACTACCAAAACTACTACTTCAGTGACTACTACTTCTTCTGCCACAACTGTTACTCCTTCTGCCAGAACTACTACTACTACTACCGCTATTACTTCTACTAGTCCTACCACTACTGCTACTAATTCTGCTACTACTACTATCACAACTACGACTAGTATTACAGCTACTACTACTTCTGCTACTACTATTACTACTTCTATTATTGCTGGAACTAGTATTCTTACTACTACTTTTACTACTACAATAACAACAACTACTACTACTACAACTACTGCTACTACTACTACTATGACTATTACTACTACTACTACACATGCTACTACAACTATCGCTACAACTACTACTATAGTTGCTACTACTCCTACAACAACTACTACCGCTGCTGCGGCAGCTATAATTACTATTAATAATACTACTACCGCCACTAATGTTGTTGTTGTTGCTGCTGCAACTACCACTGCTACCACTGCTGCGGCTACTATTACTACTGCTACTACTATTACGGCTACTACTACTTCTACTAATAATGCTACTACTACAGCTACTTCTATTACTACTACTATTGGTACTACTACTGCAACCACTACTGCTACCACTACTGCTACCACTACTGCTACAACAACAACTACTACTACTCTTGTTGTTTCTCCTTCTACTGCTACTACTACAACTGCTTCTACTCCAACTACCATAACTGCTCTGCTGCTGCTGCTACTTCAACTACTACTACAACCACTACTACTCTGGTTGCTGTCGTTGTGGCTAATACTACTACTAGAACTACTGCTACTTCTCCTCCACCTCCTCCTACTGTTACTTTTACTACTACAACAACAACAACTACTACTAGTATTACTACTACTACTACTACTACTATTGATGTTGCTCCTACTGCAACTACTACTGCTACTACTGCTGCTGGTGCTATAACTACTTCTACTACAACTACTGCCACTACTACTGCTACTACTACTACTACCATTAGTGCTATTACTACAGCTACTTCTGCATCTACTACTACTAAAGTAGCTGCCACTACTACTACTATTACTGCTGTAGCTACAACAACAACAACTACTGCTACTACAACTACTATTGCTACTACTACTACTACTACAACTACAACAATGATAGATACTACTACTACCACCGCTACTACAACAACAACTACTGCTACTGATATTCCTGCTGCTACTACTACTCCTGCTTCAACTACTACTACTACTACTGCAGCTGCTACTAATTATGCAACTACTGCTACTGCTACTACTACTGCTGGTGCTACTATTACTACTACTGCTTCTACTACTACGACTACAACAAGTACTACTATTACTACTGCTGTTGTCGCTACTACTACTACTGTTGTTGCTGCTGCTGCTACTACTGCTTTCACTACTGCTCTCGCGGCTTCTACTGATACTACTATTATTGCTTTTGCTACTACAACTGCAGCTACTACTACTACTTCTACTACTAATGTTGCTACTACTACTACTATTACCACTTCGACTACAACTGCTACTATTGGTACTATTACATCTACTGCTACCACTGCTGCTCCTACTACTCCTACTACTACCACTGCTACTACTAATACTACTACTTCTACTACAACTACTACTAGTGCTAATGCTAGCACTTCTGCTACAACTACTATCGCTACCACTACTGCTACTACTTCTACTACTACTACTACTACTACTACTACTACAACTGCTACAAATAGTGTGACTTCTTCTACTACTACTACTACTATGACTACTACTACTACTATTGCTACTACTGCTATTGCTACTACTACTACTACTACTACTACTACTGCGGCTACTACTCCTACTAGTTCTCCAACTACTACTGCTACTCCTACAACTACAACTACTTCTTCTACTACTACTGCTACTAGTTCTACTACTACAACTACTGGAAGTACCATTACTACTACTACTACTACTACTTCTTTTTCTTGTACTACTACTATTACTACTAGTTCTTCTTCTACAACTACTGCTGCTGCTGCCACTACTTCTGCTACTACTGCTACAACTAATATTACTTTTACTGCTACAACAACAACTACTACTGCTCCTTCTACTACTGTGACTATTGTTACTATTACTACTAGTACTGCTTATACTATTGCTACTCCTACTCGAACTCCAATTCCTACTCCTACTACTACAACTAGTACTACGACAACTACTACTACAACTACTGCCACTTCTCCTACTATTAATAATATTACTGCTAATACTACAACAACTACTACTACAACTACTACTACTCCGACTAAAACTACTAGTACTCTACTCCTTCTCCTACTACTATTACTACTACTGCTACTCCAGCTGCTACTACTACTATTACTACAACTACTAGTAATCCTGCTACTCCAACTGCTACTACTACTTCTACTACTATTGTAACTACTACTACAACTTCTACTACTTCTACTACTTCAACTACTACTATTACTACAACTACTAATACTACAACTATTACAACTAGTGATACCACTACTACTACTACTACTACTACTACTACTACTACTACTACTACTACTACTACTACTACTACAACTACAACTACTGCTTCCACAACTACTACTACTACTACTACTACATCTATTATTACTACTACTCTTGACACACCTACCGCTGCTACTACTACTACTACTACAACAACAACAACAGCAACAACTACTACTACTACTACTACAACTACTACAACTACTACTTCTACTACTATTACTACTATTACTACTATCACTACTACTACTACTCCTCCTCCTCCTCCTACTACTACTTCTACTACTTCTACTACTACTACTGTTGCCACTCTACAACTACTACCACTAGTACTATAACTACTGCTACTGCTACTACTAATGTTGCTGCTACTATTATTGTTGTTGTTGCTGCTACTACTGCTGCTATTATTGCTACGACTACTATTGTTGTTGCTACGGCTACTACTCCTGCAACTACGACTATGACGTCTACTACTAGTACTACTACTATTACTAGTACTTCTGCTACTACTACTGCTGCTACTGCTACAACTACTACCTCTTCTACAACTACATGTACTACTATTATTACTACTACTACTGCTGCTGCTGCTGCTTCTCATACTTCTACTACTACTACTATTAATACTACTACTACTACCACTACTACTGCTGCTGCTATTAGTACTACAGGACTACTACTGCTGCTGTTAGTACTATATGACTACTACTACTACAACAAGAACAACAACAACTACAGCTATTACTATCAATTCTACTACAACTTCTGCTACAACCTCTAGTACTACACCTATGCTTGTTGCTACTACTCCTACTACCACTGCTGCTCAAACTCCTACTGCTTCAACTATAACTACTACTATTACAACTCCTACGACTTCTACTACTACTACTATGCCTACTGCCACTACTAGTACTCCTTCTGCTACTACTATTACTCCTTTTGCTACAACTACTATCGCAACTACCACTGCTGCTATTACTACTACTGCTGCTGAAACTACTCCTACAACTATTATCACTACAATATGTACGACTACTACCACAACTCCAACTACTATTATTAATAGTACAACTACTCCTTCTATTGCGGCTACTACTACAATAGCTGCTACTTCTACTACTGCTAATGTTGCTCCTGCTTCTGCTATTGCTACTAATTCTTCTACTAATACTATTACTATTACTTCTGCCATTGAGATTGCTATTGCTAGTACTACTGCTAATACTACTATTACTACTACTTCTGCAGGAACTACTGCTCCTGCAATTTCTACTACTACTACTACTATTACTATAACTACAACTACAACAACTATGACTAGTACTTCCACTACTAGTACAACTGCTACTACTACTACTCCTTCTACTACTGCGACTACTACTACCATTACTACTTCTACTCCCAATCCTACTCCTACTCCTACTCGTACTCTAATTACTACTACCCCTACTACTACTACTACACCTACTAGTGTTACTACTTCTACTTCCACTCCTACTTCTACTCCCACACCTACTGTTACTCCTACTATTACTACTACTACTACCTCCACTATTACTATTACTACTACTCCAACCCCTACTACTTCTACTACTACTACTACTACTACTACTACTACTACTACTACGACTACTACTACTAGTACTACTACAACAACAACAACAACAACTACTACTACTACTAGTAGTACTACCACTACTATTACTACTACTACTACTATTCCTACTACTTCTACTTCTACAACTGCTCCAACTGCTACTCGACGACAACTACTTCTAGTACTTCTACTACTACTACTGCTACCACTATTGCTGTTACTACTATTATTATTGTTGCAGCTACTACTTCTGCTGCTAGTACTACTACTATTACTACTACTGTTGTTGCTGCTACTGGCACAACTACTACAACTACGGCTACTACTTCTACTACTACTACTACTATTGCTACTACAACTATTACTACTACTTCTACTATTACTACTACTCCTACTACTACTATTACTACTACTGCTACTACTACTACTACTACTACTACTTTTTCTTCATCTTTTACTACTACTATTGCTTCCAATACTTCTACTACTACTACTACTGCTACCACAACTGCTGCTACTACGGTTACTACTACTATTGCTTCCAATACTTCTACTACTACTATTGCTTCCAATGCTTCCAATACTTCTGCTACTACTGCTGCTGCTACAACTATTGCACTACAACCACTACTACTACTACTGCTACTGTTACGACTACTACACTACTACTACTGCTACTAGTACTACCACTACTACTATGACTACTGCTACTACCACTACTACTACCACTACTACTTGTACTACTGCGGCTACCATATCTACTACTACTAGTAGTGCTAATACTACTAGTACTAGAACTAACACTACTACTACTATAACAACTACAACTACTACTACTACTTATTCTACTACAACTACTTCTACTACTACATCAACAACTACTACTACTCCAACTACTGCTACTACTGCTAATCCTACTACAACTCCTACTACTACCACTACAATTTCAACTACTACTATTTCTACTACAAAAACTTCTACTACGATTACAACTCTTATTGCTAATACTAATCCCACTACAGTTACTACTACTTCTACTATTGCTACTTCTTCTACTATTACCACTACTACTACTGTTATTACCATAACTACTACTACTACTACTACTGTTGTTGCTACTATTGGTACTACTACTTCAACTAGTACTACTACTGCTATTTCTGTTTCATCTACTACAACTATTGTTACTACTTCTGCTACTGGTACTTCTACTATATAGTACTACTACAACTACTACTAGAGCTATTGCTACTACTACTACACAACTACGACCACTACTACTATTACTTCTATTACTACTACAACTGCTGCTGCTACTACTACTACTACTAGTACTACTTCGGATACTACAATACTACTACTACTGCAATAACAACAACAACAACAACAACAACAACAACTACTACTACTACTTCATCTGCAACAACTACTACTGAAGCTACTATGACTATAATTACAACAATAACTACTACTACTATTACCACCCCTACTACTAATACTACTCCAACTACTATTACTACACTACACCTACTGCTCCTTCTACTACTACTACTACTACTACGTATGCTACAACTAGTACTACTATAACTACTACTACTCCTACTACAACTACCACTACAACAACAACTACTACTACTACTATTACTACTACTACAACTACTACTACTACTACTACTGCTTCTAATACTTCTACTACAACTGCTATTAGAACTACTACTACTTCTAATATTGCTACTACTACAACTACTAATACAACTGCTACTTCTATTACTACTACTACATCTACAACAACAACAACTACTACTACTACTACTACCATTTCTACTACTACCTCAGCTACTACGTTAACTACAACTCCTATGCCTGTTGCGACTACTCTTGCTACTACTGCTACCACTCCAACTACTACTATTTCAACTACAACTGTTACAACTACAACTCCTACAACTTGAACTACTATATCTATGATTGGTGCTACTACTACTACTATTACTACTACTACTACTACTTCTACTACTACTACTACAACAACTACTACTACTGCAACTATTATTACTCCTTGTGCTACTACTACTACTACTGTAACTATTACTACTGCTATTACTAGTACTACTGTAGCTACTACTCCTATTACTTTTATTACAACTATAAGTATTACTACTACCACAACTCCTACTATTATTATTACTACAATTACTCCCCCTGCTGCTGATGCCACTACTACAACAGCGAAAACTTCTACTACTGCTAATGTTTGCTTCTACAACTATTGCTATTACTACTGGCACCCCTACTACCACTACTACTAATATTACCACTATTGTTGCTACTATTGCGACTACTATTACTACAGTTGCAACTACTACTGCTACTTTTATTTCTGCTGGTACTACGGCTACTGCAACTTCTAGTACTACTACTATTACTACTACTACGACTACAACAACAACTACTACTACTATTTCTAGTACTAGTAAAACTGCTACTACTACTCCTCCTTCTAATACTTCTACTACCACTCCTACTCCAACTCCAACTCCTACTCCTACTCTGACTACTACTACACCTTCTACAACTAATACTACTACTACAACTGCTACCACTTATGCTACTGTAACTACTGCTACAACTCCTACTCCAACTCCCACTACTACTACAACAACAACTACTACTACTACTAAAACTACTACTACTACTTGTACAACTACTACAATTACTAGTACTACAACTACACCTACTCTTACTCCTGCTACTACTACTATGACACCTACTCCTACTACTGCAACAACTACTCCTACTACAACTCCTACTCCTACAATTGCTACGACTACAACAACAACAACAACAACTACTGCTACTACTACTATTATCTTTGCTAGTACTACTACTAATCCTACTACTGCTACGATGACTACTACTACTACTACAACTACTACTCCTACTACTATTTCTACTATGACTACTACTACTGCAACTACTACTTCTAGTGCTACTACTACTGCTACTGCAACTACTATTACTGCTAATGCTATTATTTTTGCTATTGCTACTACTAGTACTACAACCACTGTTGTTGTTGTTGCTGGTACTACTATTACAACTATGTCTACTGCTTCTACTAATAGTAGTAGTACTGCTTCTACTACTATTACAATAACTTCTACTACTACTACTACTTCTACTACTACTAATATTACTATTACTACTACTACTACTACTGCTACTACTACTACTACTACTAGTACCACTACTACTACAACTTCTACTATTACAACTACGACTACTACCTCTACTACTACTAGTACTATTGCCACTACTACAATTACCGCAACTTCTACTACTACTGCTACTACTACTATATCAACTACTACTACTATAACTGCTATTTCTACAACTACAACTACTTCTACTGGGACTACTACTGCTATTACTACTACTATTAATGTTTTGACTACTAGACTACGACAACTACTACTACTACTACCACAACTACAAATACTGCTGCTGCTACTATTACTACTACTACTACTACTGCTAGCATTACATCGACAACCACATCTACTACTGCTGCTAGAACTAGTACTACTAGTACTAGTACTAAACTACGACTACTACTGCTACAACAATAATAACTACTGCAACCACTACTCCTACTACTACTACTACTGCTACTACTACTACTACATCTACAACTATTACTACTCCATCTCCTACTACTACAACAACAACAACTGCTACTACTCCTACTACTACCACTATAATTACCAGTACTACTATTACTACCACAAATACAACAACTACTACTGCTACTACTACTACTACTCCTACTACTACTACTATTGCTATTGTTACTACTACTGTGCTACTGCTTCTAATGCTCCTGCTGCTGCTACTACTACTACTACTACTACTACTTCGGCTACTGTTGCCACTACTTCGAATACTACTAAAACTACTGCCATTGCTGCTACTACTACTCCTCATCCTTCTACTAGTACAACTGCCACTACAACTGTTGCTGCAGCTACTACTACTATTGCTACTACTGCTACAACTACTATAACTACTACTATTATTGTAGCTTCTACTACTACTAATACTACCATAGCTACTACTACTACTACTACCACTACTACTACTACTACTCTCACTCCTACTGCTACTACGGCTACTCCAATTGCTATTACTCATAATACTACAACTGCTATTGTTACACACTTCTTCTACACTGCAACTGCTACTACTATTGCTCCAGCAACTACTGCTTCTGCAACTTCTACTGCTACCACTACTACTACAACTGCTACGACGATTACTGCTGCTACTAGAATTATTTCTACTGCTACAATTATTACTACCAATACAACTACAACTACAACTACTACTATTCCTATTGCTGCTACTACTCCTCTTACTGCTACTATTGTTGCTACAATTACTGCTACTATTTCTACTACTACAACTAGTACTACTACTACTACTACTATTACTACTACTGCTTCTACTGCTGCTAAAGCTGGAACCGCTACTACAACTACTGCTACGGCTACAACTATTGCTAATACAACAACAATTACTACTAATGTTATAGCTAATACTACTAGTACAACTAGTGCAACTACTACTACTTATGCTACTATTACTAAAACTACTACTTCTACTACTACTACTAATACTACTACTAATACTACTACTCAACACTACTACTGCTACTGCTACTCCTACTACTGCTACTATTACTATAACTATTACAACTATTGCTCCTGCAACCATGGCTTTAGCAACTTTTACTACTGGCACAACTACTAGAACTGCTATGATGATTGCTGCTGCTACTAATATTATTTCTATTACTACTACTATTACTATAAAAACTACCACAACTATAACAACTACTACTCGTACTGCTACTATTACTCCTATTACTGCTACTACAGCTGCTGCTGCTACTATTACTATTTCTACTGCTGCAACTAGTACTGTTATTGCTACTACTATTGATGCAACTACTACTTTTATTACATCTACAACTACTTCTGCTACTGCTACAATGACTACAACTACTGCTACTGCTGCTCCTACTGTTACTAATAAAGCTACTGGTACAACTAGTGCTACAACTACTGCTAGTACTACTACACTACTACTGCTACTGTTACTACTACTGCCATTGCTACTACTGCTACTACCACTACTAGTCGTACTGTTATGGCTACTGCTACTACTGCTCCAACTTTTGCTACTACTACTAATACTATTACTAATAATACTGCAACTACAGCTGCTAATACTATTACTACTAATCCTCCTCCTCCTACTACTACTCCTACTACTACTAGTACTACTCCTACTACGACAACTACTGCTACTACTAGCACTATTAGTATTGCTGCTAGTACTCCTACTACTATCGCCACTGCTACTACTAGTATTGCAATTATTATTGCTGCTGCTTCTATTACTTCGACTACTACAACAACTTCTACTACTGCTACTATTACATACTACGGCTACTACTGCTACTTCTGCTACTACTAGTACTCCGACAACTATTGTTGTTACTACTACTACTATTGCTCTTATTGCTGCTACTACTACTACAGCTACTACTAGTGCAACTACTACTACTAACTAGTACTTCTACTTCTATTATTACTACGACAACAACTACTACTACTACTACTTATTACTATTACTACTACTACTTATTAGTACTACTACTACTACTACTACTACTACTACTACTACTACTACTACTACTACTACTACTACTACTACTACTACTACTACTACTACTATGACTACTTCTACTAATCCTACTATTACTGCAATTGCAACTGCTTCTGTTATTACAACTACTGCTTGTACCACTCCACATACTACGACTACTACTACTACTACTACTGCTACTAATACTACTAATTCAACTACAACAACAACAACTACTACTACTACTGCTAGTACTCCTACTACTATTGCTATTGCAACTACTACTACTACTCCTGCTGCTGCTGCTACTGTTGTTATTACTCCGACTGCTACAACAACTACTACTGCTGCTACTATAACTTTCTACTACAACTACAACTACTACAACTACCACTACTACTGCTAACAACTACTCCTACAACTACTTCTACTACTACAACTATAACAACAACTACTACTACTTATTACCACTACTAGTTATTATTACTGCTACTACTACTATTGCTACTGCTCCAACTGCTATTACTGCTACTTCTACCACCACAGCTACTACTCTTACAGCTCCTATAGCTACTACTACTACTACTACTACTACTACTACTATACTACTACTACTACAACTCTTACTTCTATTACAGCTACTTCCACAGCTAATGTTACTACTTCTTCTGCTACTACAACTACTACTACTCGACTCCTACTACTACACTATTATTACTATTACTCCTACTGCAACTAGTACTACTACTACTACTATGACAACTACAGCCACTATGACTACTACTACAATTTCTATTGCTGCTACTGCTATTACTCCTACTACAACAACAACTACTGCTGCTACTATTACTTACTACTACTACTGCTCCGATTACTATTGCTACTACTTCTACTCCGATTACTATTGCTACTATGGCAACTACTATTGCTCCCATTTCTGCTACTACTACTACAACTGTTACTAGTACTTCTACTACTACTACTACCTGCTAGTACTACAATAACAACAACAACAACAACTACTACTACTAATATTGCTACTAATACTACTATTATGCTACTGCTTCTAATGCTACTACTACTACTGTGGCTACTGCTACTACTACTCAAAATACTACTAAAACTACTGCCACTGCTACTACTACTACTACTCCTTCTACTAGTATAACTATTACAACAACTATTGTTGCCGCTACTAATGCGACTGCCACAACCTCTACAACTACTACAACTACTACAACTACTACTATTATTGTAGCTTCTACTTCGACTAATACTACTACAGCTACTACTACTACTACTACCACTGCTACTACTACTCTCACTTGTACTACTACTACGGCTACTCCAATTGCTACTACTCATAATACTACAACTACAAGTGCTACACACTACTACTACTTCAACTACTACTACTATTGCTCTTGCAACTATTGCTTCTGCGACCTCTACTACTACCACTACTAGTACAACTGCTACGACAATTACTGCTGCTATTAGAATTATTTCTTCTACTACAAATATTACTATCAATACAACTACAACTACAACTACTACTCTTCCTATTGCTACTACTACTCCTCTTACTGCTACTACTGCTGCTACTACTACTACTACTATTATTGCTACTACTATAACTAGTACTACTACTGCTACTATTATTGCTACTACTCCTACTGCTGCTCCTACTACTGCTATTGCTACAACCAATACTACTATTACTGCTACGGCTACTACTATTGCTAATACTATAGCAACCGCTACTAGTGCTACTGCTAATACTACTGTTACAAATAGTGCAACTACTACTACTTATGCTACTATTACTACAACTACTACTGCTGCTATTACTGCTAATACTATTACTAATACTACTACTACACTACTACAACTTCTGCTACTACTACTACTGCAACTATTACTACAACTACTATGACTATTGCCCCTACAATTACTGCTTTAGCAACTTCTACTACTGGTACTACTATTACAACTGCTACTACAATTACTCCAGCTACTACGATTATTTCTACTACTACTACTATTACTATAAATGCTACTATAACTACAACTACTACTACTCCTACTGCTACTATTACTCCACTTATTGGTACTACAGCAGCTACTACTACTGCTACTATTGCTTTTGCTACAACTAGTACTGCTACTGCTACTACTATTACTGCTACTACTTCTACTAGTACTATTACAGCTATAGCTACAACTACTACTGCTACAACCACTTCTACTACTACTGTTACTACTACAACTACTGCTGCTAACGCTACTGCTACAACTACTGCTACTACTACTACACTACTACTCTACTGCTACTCATATTATTGCTACTGTTACAACTATTGCTACTACCACTACTTGTGCTACTACTTCTCTCACAACAACTACTACTATGACTATTTGTACTACTACAACAATAACTACTGCTACTTCTCATACTTCTGCTCCTGCTATTACTACTGCAACTACTATTACTAATAATATAGCTACTTCTACTACTACAACTGATGCAAACTACTACTACTGCTACGGCCACTTCTGCTACTCCTGCAACTACTACTACTGTGTCTACCACTACTACTACACCTGCTACTGCTGCTACAACAACTACTACAACTATACCACTACTACTACTTGTACTACAAAAACTACTACACTGCTGCCAGTACTATGACTACTCCTATAAGTACTCCTACTGTTGCTGCTACTAGTACTCCAACTTCTCCACCTCCTACTACAGCTACTATTACTACTCCAACAACTCTTACTACTACCAATAATGCTACCGCAGGCACTACTCCTACTGCTACTCCTACAACTACAACTACTTCAACTACTACTACTATTGTTATTGCTGCTACTACAACTGCTAGTACTACTTCTATAGCTACTACTACTACTACTACTACTAATACTACTATAGCTACAACTCCTACTACTGCTATTACAGCTGCCACTTCTGCTACTTCTGCAACTACTTCTTCTATTGCTACTTCTGCTCCTATTACTACTACTACTGTTACTACAACAACTACTACTACTGCTAATACTACTACTAATACTACTCCACTACTACGACACTACTACTACTGCTGCTACTATTGCCACAACTGCTACTACTACCACTACTGCAACTACTACTAGTTGTGCTACAACTACTATTACTAATCGTACTACTACCAATACTGCCACTATTGCTCCTACTATTACTATTACTACTACTACTACAACTACACTACTACTACTACTACTACTACTAAAACTGCTACTATTCCTCCTACTAGTACTGCTGCTGTTCGAACTAGTGCTACTACTCCAGCTACTACCCCTACTACTACTACTCCCCCTCCTTCTACTACAACTGCTACAACTACTACTATCACTGGTACTACTAATACTACTACTACTACAACTGCTGGTGATGCAGCTGTTGCTCGTACTACTACTCCTACTCCTGCTACTACTACTGCTACTATTGCAGCTATTGCGACTATTGCTACTACTACAATGACTACCACAATAACTACTACTACTATTACACTACTACTGCTACTACTACTACAACGACAACTGCTACTACTGCTACTCCTGCTACTACTCCTACTACTACTCCTACCACTTCTACTGCTACTAATACTAATACTCCTACTACCGCTATTACTACCACTACTCCTACTGCTGCAACAACTACTTTTGCAACAACTACTACTGCTTCTGTTGCTGCAACTACCACTACCACAGCTGGTACTACAACCACTACTACCACTACTGCTGCAGATGCTAGTACTACTCCTTCTGCAGCTCCTTCTACTACTCCTACTACTACTGTTACTACTGCTACTCCTACTGCTACTCCTACAACTTCCACTACTACTGCTGCTGCTACTAGGACTACTTCAACTATAACTACTACTACAACTACAGCTGCTGCTGCCACTACTACTACTGCTACCACTACTCCTACTCCTACTACAATAACTACTACCACTAGTACTATTACAATTACTGATGCTGCTACTACTAGTACCACTGCCACTACTGCTACTAATACTACTACTGCTACTACTGCTACTACTCCTTCTACCACCATTGCTACAACTACTACTACTCATACTACTACCGCAATTGCTACTGCTCCTACTACTGCTATGGTTGCAACTCTTACAACTACTACTACTCCTACTCCTATTGCTACTACAACTACTGCGGCTACTACTACAACTACTGCTGCTAGTACTCCTACTATTTTTGCTCCTACTACTACACCTACAACTACTACTACTGCTACTGGTACTATTACCCCTACTACTTCAATAAATAGTAGTGCTGCTACTATTACTTCAACTACTACTGCTACTATTGCTATTACTACTACTCCTAGTACTCCCACTGCTACTATTACTACGACTACGCTTACTACCACTACAGTACTACAACAACAACTACTACGTCTACTACTACTTACTATTACTCCAACTAAAACTACTTCAATAACAACTACTGCTGCTACTACTGCTACTACTACTACTACTACTATACTACTACTACTCCTACTACTATTACTACTGCAACTACTACTGCTGCTACTACTACTACTTCTGTTTCTTCTATGACTACTACTACTACTACTCTACCTATTACTTCTAATACTACTACTACTGGTAGTACTGCTACTATTACTACTAATTCTATTGATACTTCTACCACTACTACCACTACTGCTCCTACTTCTACAACTACCACTACAACTGTTGCTACTACTACTGCCGGTACTGCTACTTCTACTACCACTACTGCTAATGCTACTACTACTACTACTATTGCTACAACTACTGTTGCTACTACTGCTAATACTACTGCTACTGCTACTGATCCCACTATGGCTATGGCTACTACTACCACTGCCACTACTACTACTACTACTCGGACAACTACCAGTACTACTACTACTACGACAACTATTGCTACTACTACTAGTACTCCTACTACTGCTAGTACTCCTATTACTATCGCTACTACTGCTACTACTACTGCGACCACTATTGTTGCTGGTTCTATTACTCCTACTACTACAACAACTGCTACTACTGCTACTATTACTTACTACTACTACTACTGCTGTTAGTACTACTCTGACAACTATTGCTGCTACTACTACTACTATTGCTCCTATTGCTATAACTACAACAACTACTGCTGCTACTATGATAACTACTATTGCTACTATTGCTACTATGATAACAACTATTGCTGCTACTACTACTACTACTATTACTACTACTACAATGGTGACAACTTCTACTACTACAACTACTACTGCTACAATTGTAACTACTACTACTCCCACTGCTACTCATGCAGCTGCTACTACTACTACTACTCCTCCTAGTACTACAACTTCTACTACTACTACTATAGCTATAACTACTACTACAACAACTATTACTACTGCTGCTGCTGCTGTTACTGCTACTACTCCTACTACTACTACTTCTATTGCTATTGCTACTACTACTGTAGCTACTGCCAGTAATGCTACTGCCACTACTGCTACTCCTACAACTACCACTACTACTACTTCTACAAATATCGGAACTACAAATACTGCTACTACCCCAACTGCTACTCCTACTATAGCTACTGTTGCGACTATTGGTTCTGCTACTACTACTACAAAAACTGCTACTAGTCGTAGTACTTCTCCTACAACAACTACTACTACGAATACCCATACTACTGTGATAATAACAACAACTACTGCTGCTGCTACTCCTACCTCTACTCCTACCAGTACTACTACTACTACAACTAATACTACTACTATAACAAGTACTTCTACTACTGCTACAAATACTACTACTACAACTACAGGCACTGTTACTACCTCTGCTATGAGTACTCTTGCTGCAACTACTGCTACTACAACTACTACTACTCCTGCTACTACTACTGGTACTACTACTATTACAGCTACAACAACTACTACTACTACTTCTAGTACTCCTACAACTAAATTCTACAGCTTCCAATACTCATACTTCTCCTCCTTCTACTACTTCTACTGTCGCTGCTAGTACTACTACTAGTTCTGTTACGACTACTACTATTGCTAGTACCACTACTACTACTCCTACAACTACTCCTACTACTACTAGTTCTATTACTACTCCTACTACAACTACTACTACTATTGCTGCTGCTACAACTCCTACTACTACTACTGCTGCTACTGCTCCTACTAGTGCTACTTCTACTACTCCTACTACTGCTACTACTACTACTCCTACTACTACTACTACAACTACAACAGCTACTAGTACAACAACTACTACTACTGCTACTGCTACTACTTCTGCAACTACTACTACTATAGTTACCACTACTGCTGCTACTACTACTGCTCATACTACTACTATATTTGCTACTGCTCCTACTTCTACTATGACTACTGCTCTTACAACTACTACTACTGCTACTACAACTATTTCGCTACTGCTACTACTATAGCTGCTAGTACTTTAACAATTTTCACTGCTGCTATTACTACTACAACTACTATTGCTACTGTTGCTACTATTACTCCAACTGCAACAATAACTACTACACCTACTACTATTAGTTATTGCAACTACTACTGTTACTACTGCTACTACTACTACCCCTACTACAACTGCTGCTACTACTTCTACGACTGCTTCTACTACCACTAAACTACTACAACCATAAGTACTACTTCTTCTACTACTCACTACTACTCCAACTACTACTACTTCAATAACAACTACTACTGTTGCTGCTACAGCTACTCCTCCTACTACTGCTAGGCTACGACTACTACTACTACTACTACAACAACAACAACAACTACTACTATTATGATAACTAATGCTACTACTACTACTACTACCACTCGACATACTACAACTAAAACTATTGCTACTTCGGCAACTATTGCTACTACTACTATTTATACCACTACTACAACAACTACAACAACTACTACTATTATGGTTAATGCTACTACTAATGCTATTACTGGTACCACAACTATAACTACCACTACTCCTACTATAGCTATTGCTGCAATTATTACTACTCCTACTACTGTTGGCTTTATGGTGTCTCGGATCCGGATTTTCCGGATAGTCTTAATTATATTAATGGGGCCTAATCCTTATCTAGATTTATCTTCTAGAAGTCTTAAATTAGTAGAAGTCTTATTTGAGTCAGTCTTCTATTTTGACTCAAACATTATTAGGCCACATCTATAAATACACCATTGATGTAAGGGTCTCAAGATATAGAAAATAGAGAGTGAGAGTTGGTGATATTGGAGTTTCGTCTCCGTCGTTGTAATCTTCTCTTTTCTCTTCCTCATCAATACAATATTCTCTGGATCGTCTTCCCACATATATCTCTTGTGTGCTATCTTTTCATCTTTTCTATTCTTCCTCTATATTGTGAATTGTGGTGGACATCGATATTTTCCGCAACAAGTGGCATCAGAGCTTGGTTCAATATGTCTACTACGAAGTTCGATATAGAGAAATTCAATGGAAAGCAAGGATTTCCTGTTTGACAAGCAAGAGTTCGTGCAACTCATACTCAACAAGGGTTGAGACACACATTGGAGGACGTCAAGCCTGAAGATGTCACCGAAAGTGTCTGGGAAAACCAAAAGGCCAGCGCACATAGCACAATCATCCTCAGTCTTACCGATGAGGTACTCTATCCATTTCTTGATGAAATATCACCTTCAGAGTTATGGAAAAAGCTGGAGAAACAGTATATGAGTAAGTCTATCTCAAATCGAGTTTATTTAAAGCAGAAGCTTTTCAATTTTCGAATGACAGAAGGTACGAATATAATTGATCATCTTAATGCTTTCAATAAACTTGTCTCTCAATTGTTAAGCATTGATGTTAAAATTGAAGATGAAGACAAGGCAATTATGCTATTATCGTCCTTACCTCCTTCTCTTGAGAATCTTAAAACTACTCTCATGTATGGAAAGGATTTGAAATTTGACGATATTTCTGCTGCCTTTCTATCTAATGAATATTTGAAAAAGATTGGAGGGGATGTGTCACACTCAGAAGCATTAATTGTCAGAGGTCGTACCAAAGAAAGATCAAGAACAGGTCGTTCTAGATCCAAATCCAAAGAAATAAACTGCAGATATTGTAAGAAGATGGGACATGCAATTAAAGATTGTTGGAAGCTCAAAGTAAAGAAAGAAAGAGAATCTCAAACTAAAGAGCAAGCCAAAGAACAAGTTTCAGTTGTTGAAGAGAGTTCTGATGATAATTTGGGTAACGTTCTCTCTATTAGTTCTAATTTTGATCGTTACCATGATATTTGAATTCTTGATTCTGGTTGTTCTTATCACATGTGTCCTAATAAGGATTGGTTTGAAAACTACACGCCTTATGATGGTGGTTTAGTTTTGATGGGTAATAATAATCCATGCAAAACTGTTGGAATTGGAATAATCAAAATTAAGATGTTTGATAATATTATTAGAACTCTTACTGATGTCAGACATGTTCCTGATTTGAAAAAGAATTTGATCTCTTTGGGTGCTATGGATTCTGCTGGTTCTAAGTATTCTGCTGAAGGTGGAGTTCTTAAGGTTGCTAAAGGCTCATTGATAGTAATGAAGGGCCTAAAGCATGGAAATTTATATGAGTTAGTAGGAAAAACCATTGCAGGTGGAGCAGCAATTTCTCAGTCTTCTTCTTCTTCTTCTTCTTCTGATATGACTCAATTATGGCATATGCGTCTCGGTCATATGACTGAGCAAGGTTTAAATGAGCTCAACAAAAGAAAATTACTGAAAGGTCTCAACTCATGCAAATTGGATTTCTGCGAGCACTGTCTCTATGGTAAACAGTCCAAGGTAAAGTTTAACACTGGTATTCATTGCACTAAAGGCTTAATTGATTATATTCATTCCGATGTGTGGTGCTCTCCTATTCCATCAAAATCTGGTGCTCGTTATTTTGTCAGTTTTATTGATGATTTTTCCAGAAAAGTGTGGATTTATTTTTTACATCACAAAGCTGAGGTGTTTTCTGTTTTCAAACGGTGGAAAACTTCAGTTGAAAAAAGGACTGGCAGAAAAATCAAATATCTCAGAAGTGATAATGGCGAAAAGTACAAATCAACAGAGTTTCTCAAATTCTGTGAAGATGAAGGCATCAAGCGTCACTTTACCATCCCAGGAAAACCTCAACAAAATGGTGTGGCTGAAAGGATGAATAGAACCTTATTGGAGAAAGCACGTAGTATGCTCAGTATAGCTAATCTTGATAAAGATTTTTGGGCAGAAGCAGTCAATACAGCATGCTTTATTGTGAATCGCTCTCCTCAAACAGCCATTAATTGCAAGACTCCTGAAGAGGCATGGACTGGTCAACCTGCAAATTATTCTTCTTTAAAGATTTTTGGTTGCTCTGCTTATGTGCATGTTGTCAAGGATAAGTTAGATGCACGTTCCAAAAAGTGTATTTTCCTGGGTTATGCCAAAGGTGTCAAAGGCTATCGTTTGTGGGATCCTACTATTTCAAATATAATTATTGAGAGAAACATAGTATTTGATGAAAGTGGTATGCTAAAATCTCTCAAGAAAGATCCCAATGATATAATGCAAGTGGAGGTGGAGCATGTAATTCCTTCAAAAGAAGATATTCAGGGTATGCCCAACTCTCAAGAAAATCTTAAGAATCAAATTTCTGAAAAGACTCCACTTCGAAGATCTCAAAGAAAAATAAAGTCACCTGAAAGGTATGGTTTTGAAGATATGGTAGCTTTTGCTTTAGTTACTGACAATGGTGATCCTTCTTCTTATAAAGAAGCAGTACAGGATAAAAATTCTTCTCAGTGGCAAGCTGCTATGAATGAAGAGATGGACTCTCTTCAAAAGAACCATACTTGGGATCTGATGAAATTACCAAAAGGTAAAAGAGCAATTGGTTGCAAGTGGGTATTTCGAAAGAAAGAGGATTTCTCTGAGATAGATGATGTTAAATTCAAGGCCCGTTTAGTTGCAAAAGGGTATTCACAAAAGGAGGGTATTGACTTTAATGAAATTTTCTCTCCTGTGGTTAAACACACATATATTCGTTTTCTACTTGCTTTAGTTGCTTTTCATAATCTTGAGTTAGAACAGCTTGATGTCAAAACTGCCTTTCTGCATGGAGAATTAGAAGAACAAATTTTTATGCAACAGCCTGAAGGGTTCATCCAAGAAGGCAAAGAAAATTTTGTTTGTAAGTTGAACAAATCACTTTATGGTTTGAAACAGTCTCGAAGGCAATGGTATAAAAGATTTGACAGCTTTATGCTGGGTCAAGATTTCATCCACTGCAAACATGATTGCTGTGTTTATTTTAAGATACATGCCAATAACTCATTTATTATATTGCTTCTTTATGTTGATGATATGCTTATCGCTACTCAAGACATATCTCTACTGAATGATTTAAAGTTTAAAATGAAAAAGGAATTTGAGATGAAAGATTTAGGTGTTGCAAGGAAGATTCTCGGTATGGAGATTGATCGAGACCGAAAGCATGGAAAATTATGGTTTAAACAGAGCAAATATCTCGAGAAGATTATTTCTTGTTTTCACATGCAGAATTCAAAATCTATCAATACTCCTTTGGCATCTCACTTCAAGCTTTCAGCTCAATAATGTCCTTCTACAGATGAAGAGCATGCATACATGGAGAACATCCCATTTTCAAGTGCTGTTGGAAGTCTAATGTATGCTATGGTATGCACAAGACCTGATATTGCACAAGCAGTCAGCGTTGTTAGTCGTTACATGGCAAATCCAGGAAAAGCGCATTGGCAGGCCATGAAATGGCTATTAAGATATATTAAAGGTACTCTTAATATTGGTTTATGTTTCGACAGGAACACAGTGCAAGAGGCCAAAATTATTGGCTATGTCGATTCAAACTATACTGGAGACCTTGATCGACGCCGATCCCTCACTGGTTATCTTTTCATTCTTTGTGGAGGACCTATTAGTTGGAGGTGTACCTTACAGTCAACTGTAGCATTATCTACAACAGAGTCTGAGTATATGGCAGCTACAGAAGCCGTCAAAGAAGCCCTATGGCTAAAAGGTTTGGCAAGTGAAATTGGTTTTTCTCAACATGTTCTTCCTATTTTTTGCGACAGTCAGAGCGCCGTACACCTTGCGAAGAACCAAATATATCATGCCAGATCAAAGCATATAAATGTCCGATTTCATTTTATTCGGGATATTATTGAAGACGGCGAGATTTCTTTACAAAAGATTCATACTTGAAGAAATCCTGCAGATATGTTGACGAAGGTGATTCCGATTGATAAGTTCAACCTCTGTTTGGACTTGATCAATATTCAAGGTCGTTGATCCTATTCCAGGAGGTAATGGTAAAGACATC
>RXID01021611.1:150215-199535 GCA_005019695.1 Trichopus zeylanicus subsp. travancoricus
TAATACTACTGCTATTACTCTTACTACTACTACTGCCACTACTTCAACCACTACTACTACTACTACTACAACTACTACCACTACTAGTACTCTTACTCCAGCTAGTTCAGCTCTACGACAACTACTACTAACCATACCACTACTACTACTACAACTACTGCCACTACTAGTGCTCTTACTCCTGCTACTTCAGCTCTACGACAACTACTACTAACCATACCACTATTACTACGATTACTACTACAGCTGCTGCTACTGCTACTACAACTACTATTACAACTATAATAAAAACTACAACTACTACTACTCCTAAAACTCCTCCTACTACTACTACTAATACTATCGCTACCACTACTACTATAGCTACTACTACTACAACTACAATTACAACTAATAATACTACTACTACAACTACCACCAATACTATTACTACTGCTACTACTGCTACTTCTACAATTACTACAACTACTACCAAACTACGATTGCGATAACTAATGCTGCTACTGCTCCAACTGCTACTCTTACTATTGCTACTACTTCTGCTACTACTACTACTACTACTACTAGTAGTAGTAGTCATAGTACTTCTATTACAACAACTACTACTACAAAAACCTATACTAACAACAATTATTACTACCGCTGCTATTGCTATAACTTTCGCTACTCCTACGAGAACTACTACTACTGCTGCTACTACTACTATGAATACTACTACTACTCCTGCAACTACTACTACTACTGCAGGCACTGCTACTACTACTACTGCAGGCACTGCTACTACTACTACTACTGCAGGCACTGCTACTACTACTACTACTGCAGGCACTGCTACTACTTCTCCTATGACTACTAATGCTGCAACTACTGCTACAACTACTACTGCTGCTTCTGCTAATACTATTGCCACTACCACTATTACAACTACTGCTACTACTACTACTTCTATAACTGCTACTACTATACTACTACTACTACAACTAGTACTCCCACAACTAATCCTACTGGTTCTACTACTGCTACTTCTATTGCTACTTCTAGAACTACTACTACTACTACTACTATACTACTATTACTACTACTACAAGTACAGCTACAACTATTGCTACTGCTGCAACTACTACTAATAATACTACAACTCCTCCTACTGTTGTTGCTAATCAAACTACTACTAGTTCTATTGCTACTATACTACTACTACTTCTACTACTACAGTTGCTGCTGCAACAACTCCTACTAGTGCTACTGCTACTACTCCTACTACTGCAACTACTACTACTCCAACTAATTCAGCTCCTACTACTGCTACTATACTACTCCTACCACATGTGCTACTACTAATATTACTTCTACAACAACAATAACTACTACTCCTTACTCCTGCAAGTAATGCTGCTTCTGCTATCATTCCTCCTATTGCTACAATAACTACTACTACTTCTCCTATGACTGCTGCTGCTACTACTACTACTACTACTACTACTACTACTACTCCTACTATCTCTACAACAACAACAACTACAACTACTACAACTACACCTACGACTATGATAACAACTACTACTGCAACTACTGCTACTACTATAGCCACAACAACTACTACCACTACTCCTACTACAACTCCTACTGCTACTTCTACTATTGCTACTGCAACTACTCCAACTACTACTTCTACCACTACTACTCCAAACACTCCTACTACTACAAATACTAGTACTACTACTACTACTGCTGCTGCTACTACTACTACTACTACTACTACTACTACTACTACTACTACTACTACTACTACTACTACTACTACTACTACTACTTCAACTACTACTACTACTACAACTACTACTACCACTACTACTACCACTACTAGTACTACTGTAACTACTACTCCTACTACTGCTAGTACTACTACTGCTACTCTTACTCCTACTACATCTGCTTTATGATAACTACTACTACTACTACTACTACTACTACTACTACTTCTACTACTGCTACTACTGCTACTACTACTATGACTACTTCTACTACAACAACTACTAATACTACTACTACTACTACAACAACAACCACTACTACTACTGCTGCTACTACAATTACTTCTACAACTACTATGGCTACTACACCAGCTACTACTGCAACTACTACGACTACTACTACTACTTCTTCTTCTACTACTACTACTACTATTGCTACTATTGTTTCTACTACTACTACTACTCCTACTACTACAACTACTGAACAACAATTGCTTCAACTACTTCTACTCCTACTTCTACGACTACTTATATTCCTACTGCTGCTTTTACTACTACTACAACTCATGCGACTACTACTAGGACTCCTCCTTCTAATACAACAACAACAACTACTATTGTAATTGCTAGTACTGCTACTACAACTGCTACTGCTTCTCCTTTTACTACTAGTACTTCTATTGCTATAGCTACTACTACTGCTGCTGTCACTAATGCTACTGCCACTACTACTACTCCAGCAACTACCACTACTACTACTTCTACAATAACTACTACTGCTACAAATGCAACTGCTACTCCTACTACTGCTACTATTGCCACTACTACTACAACTGCTACTTCTACTACTATTACTACTACTACTACTAGGCCTACTACGTCTCTTCCAACTTCTACTACAATAATTGCTTGTTCTACAATGACAACAATTGCTACTACTATTGCGGTTGCTGCTGCTCCTACTGCTACTCCATCACTACTACTACTACTACTACTACTACTACTACTACTAATACTATAATAACTACTGCTACTACTATTACTACTACTGCCATTACCACTACTGCTACGACTACGACCACTACTACTATTGCTACTACTACTCCTGCTATTACTATAACTACTACTATTGCTACCACCAGTACTACTGCTACTACTACTAGTATTAGTGCTACAACAACTACTACTGCTGCTACTACTACTGCTACTACTACTACTACTACTCCTACTACTACTCCTATTATTGCTACTACTACTACTCCTACAACAACTACAACAACAACAACAACAAGTACTACTACTACTACTACTACTACTACTACTACTTACTACTGCTCCTACTACTACTACTTTTACAATAACTACAACAACTACTACTACTATTACTACTGCATACTACAACTAGTACTGCTACTACTACTGCTACAACTCCACCTACAACTACACCAACTACTACTACTACTACTACTATTACTACTGCATACTACAACTAGTACTGCTACTACTACTGCTACAACTCCACCTACAACTACACCAACTACTACTACTACTACTACTACTACTGCTAGTACTGCTATAATAATAGCAACAACAACAACAACTACTACTACTTCTAAGTTTCACACTTTAACAACTAGTATTACTTCGCTTGCCACTTCCACTACAGCTACAACTACTACTATTGTAACTACTTCTACTACAATTATTGCTTCTACAATAGCTACAGCTACAGATACTACTACTACTACCACTACTACTACGATTGCTACCACTACTACCACAACTTCTCATACTACTACTTTGGCTACTACTACGACTACTACTACTGTTGCTACTACTATTACGTTTACTGCTACTACGACGACTCCTACTACTATTACTATGGCTACTACTATATCTGTTACCCCTGCTACTTCTACAACTGCTACTACTACTACTACTACTACTACTACAACTGCAGCTATTATTACTACTACAATAACAACTACTCATACAACAACAACAATAATAACTACTACTACTACTACTACTACTACTACTACTACTACTACTTTTACTACTAGTACTACTACACCCACTAATACTACTTCTACTATGGCTACCACCACCATGACTACTACTACTACACCAAATCCTACTACTACTACCACTCCTCCTACCACTACTGTTGCTACTATGGCTCCTACTACTGCACCTACTATTACTGCTACTACGGCTGCCACTTCTACTACGACTACTATAACTACTACCGCTACTATCACAACTACCACAACTATTACTATGATCAGTGCTTCTACTACTATCGCTCGTACTGCTTCTATTGCTATTACAACTACTACCCAAACTACTACTACAACTACCGGTACTACTACTACTACTAGTACTACCACTATGACTACTACTGTTACTACTCCTATTACAATTACTACTATTGATACTACCGCTAGAATGACAACTGCTACTGCTACTACTATTGCTACTATTACTACTACTACTACTACTACTACGACTGTCGTTGCTGCTACTACAACTACTATAATTGTGGCTACTACTGCTGCTACTACATCTATTACCACTGCTACTTCTACAACTGCTACTACTACTACTACTACTACAATAATGACTACTGCTGCTACTACTACTACTACTGTTGCAACTATTACTACTACCACAACTACTACTACTGATACTACTACTACTACTGCTACTACTACTACTACACCTTCTACTACTAACAATTCTACTCTCACTACTATAGATTCTACTTCTTCTATAACTACTCCTACTACTACTACTACTTCTATGGCTTCTACTGATACTACTGCTATTACTGCTACTATATCTGCTATGACTAATACTTCTACTACTACTACTATAACCACTACTGCTACTAGCACAACTACCACAATTGCTATTGCTACTTCTACCTATGCTACTACTTCTTGTATTGCTATTATTGTTGTTACTACTACTAACCAAACTACTACTACTACCAGTACTACTACTACTGCTACTACCACTATGATAACTACTACTGTAGCTACTGCTACTTCCTCTCCTACTACTACTACTTCTACTAGTACTGCTGCAACTACTGCTAATACTATTACTACTTATGGTAGGTGTATTAGAAGTAGTAGTAGAAGTTGCTATAGTAGTAGAAATAGTAGTAGAAGTGGTAGTAGTAGTTGTTGTCATTATTGTTGTTGTTGTTATTATTGTTGTAGTAGTAGTAGTCATATTAGTAGCAGTAGTAGTAGTAGCAGTGGCAATAGTAGTAGTAGTATTGATCGTAGTAGTAGTTGTTGTAATAGTAGTAGTAGCAGTAGTAGCGACAGTAATAGTAGAACTAGTAGTAGTAGTAGTAGCAAAAGTAGTAGTAGTAATAGTAAAAGTTATAGCAGCAGTAGTAGTAATAGTAGTAGCAATCACAATAGCAACAGTAGTAGTAGTAGTTGTTGTTGTTATTTTAGTGGTAGCATAGCTATAATAGTAGTAGTAGTTATTGTTGTAGTAGTAGTAATAGTAGGAGTAGCAGTAGTAGTAGTTGTAAGAGTAGTATTTGTTATAGTAGTAGTTATATTAGTAGAAATAGTAGCTATTATAGTTGTACTAGTAGTAGTCTTATCAGAAGCTATGGTTGCAGCAATAGTAATAGGATTAGTAGTAGGACCAGTAGCATTAGTAGTTGTTGTGGAAGTAGTTGCAGTAGTAGTAGCAGTAGTAGTAGCAATTGTAGCAACGGTAGTAGTAGTAGTGCTAGTAATACTAATAATAGTGGTAGTAGTAGTTGTAGTTTGAGTACTGGTAATAATATTAGCAGTAGTAGCTGCAATAGTTATAGGAGTAGCAGTAGAAGTAATAGTAACTATTGTAGCAGTATTAGTAGTAGTAGTAGAAGCAACAATAGTAGTCATCATAGTAGCAGTATTTATAATTATAGCTATAGTAGAAGAAAAATTTATACTTGTTATTATTGTATGAAAACTAGTAATAGAAGTAGTAGTTTCTGTTGTTTTTTCTATTCTAGTAGAAGTAGCACTAGAAGTAGTAGTAATAGTGGTATTAGTAGTACTAATAGAATTAGTAGTAGTAGGAGGAGCAGTAGTAGCAGTAGTAGTAGGAATTGTAATAGTCGCAGTAATAGTAGCAGTAGTAATTGTAGCAGTCATAGTCATAGTAGTAGTAATAGTCGTAGTAGTACTAGCAATTGTAGTAGTAGTATAGAAAGTTGTCACAGTAGCAATCGTAGCTACAATAGTAGTAGCAGTTGTAGTAGTATTAGTAGCAATTGTAGTAGTAGTAGTAGTAGTAGTAGCAGCAGTAGCAGTAGTCATTGTAGTAGCAGTAGATGTAGTAGTTGCAGTATTAGTAGTAGTAGTAGTAATAGTCGTAGCAGTAGTTGTAATAGGAATAGTAGTTGTAGTAGTAGTTGTTGTAGAAGAAGTAGTTGCAGTAGCAGTAATAATAGCAGCGGTACTTATATTAGCAATAATAGTAATATAGTAGTTGAAGCAGTAATAATAGCAGCAGTACATGTATTAGCAATAATAGTCATAGTAGTAGTAGTACAATAAGTGGTCATAGTAGCGATAGCCAGAGCAGTAGTAGCAGTATTAGTAGTAGCAGTAGTAGAAGTAGTGGCGGTAGTAGCAACAGTAGCAGTTGTAGAAATAGTAGTAGTAGTAGCAGTTGTTGTTGTTGTTGTAGAAGTAGTGCTAGCTGCAATAGTAGTCAGAGTAGTAGTAGTAGTACGACAAATAGTAGTACTCATAAAAGTAGTAGTAGTAGTAGAAGTAATAGTAGTAGTAGTAGTAATAGTAGAAGTAGTAGTAGAAGTAATAGAAGTAGAAGTAGTAGTAGTAGTAGCAGTAGTAGTTGTATCAGTAGTAGTAATAGTAGTAGTAGAAGTAGCCGTAGTAGTAATAGTAGTAGTAGTAGGAGTAGCCCTAGTAGTAATAGTAGTAGTAGTAGTAGTAGTAGTAGTAGTAGTAATAGTAATAGTTATGGAAGTAATAGTTGTAGCAGTAGTAGTAATAGTAGTAGCTATTGTAGTAGTAATAGTACTAGTAGTAATAGTAGTAGTTGTAGTAGTAGTAGTAGTAGTAATAGTAGTAATAGTTGTAGCAGTAGTAGTAATAGTAGTATTAAGAATAGTAGTAGTGGTGGTGGTGGTGGTTGTAGTAGTAGTAGTACTATAGTAGCCGTAGTAGTAATAGTAGTAGTAGACTAGTAGTAGTAGTAGTAGTAGTAGTAGTAGTAGTAGTAGTAGTGGAAGTAGAAGTAGCTGTAGCAGTATAAGTTGTAGTAGTAATAAAAGTCATAGTTGTAGCAACAATGGTAGGAGCAGCAGTAGCTGTTGTAATAGTATTAGCAGCAGCAGTAGTATTAGTGGTAGTAGTAGTGGTAGTAGTGATAGTAGTAGTTATTGTATTAGAAGCAGTTGTAGTGTAGTAGTAGTAGTTGAGGTTGCAGCAGCAGTGGTAGTAGTATAAGTAGTCATAGTAGTAGTAATGTTAGTAGCAACAGCACTAGTAGTAATAGTAGTAATAGTATTAGCAGTAGCAACAGTAACAGTAGTAGTAATAGTAGTAGTAGTAATATTAGTAGCTAAAGTAGTTGTAACAGTAGTAATAGTAATTAAAGAAGCTGTAGCAGTTGTAACAGTAGTAATAGTAATTAAAGAAGCTGTAGCTGTACTAGTTGCAACTGGTGCAGTAGTTGTAGTGATAATAGTAGTAGTAGGAATAGTTGCAGTAGTAGTAGTAGTAGTAATATTAAGAGCACTTATTGTAGCCGTAGTAGTAGTATTAGCTTTAGTGGCAGTCGTACTAGTACCAACAACTATAGTAGTAGTAGTAGTAGTTGTTCTAGTAGTTGTATATTTAGCAGTAGCAGTAGCAATAGTAGTAGTAGTAGTGGTAGTAGTGGTTGTAGTATCATAAGTAGGTGTAGTGGTTGCATTTGTTGTAGTTGCAATAGTAGCAGTAGTTATGATAGTAGTAATAGGAGTAGTGGGAGCAATTGTTGTTGTTGTAGTAGTAGTAGTATTAGTAGTATTAGCAGCAGCAGTAGTAGTTGTACTCGTAATCATAGTAGTAGTCATAGTAGTAGCAGAACTAGTAGAAGTAGTTGTAGTAGTACTAGCAATATCAGCAGAAGTAGCAATAGTAATAGTTTTTGTAGAAGTAGCAATAGCAGAAGTATTAGTATTAGTAGTAGTGGTAATAGTAGTAGTAGATGCTGTAGTAGTAGTGGTAGTGGTAACAGTTGTAGCAGCTGCAACAATAGTGATAATAGCAGTAGTTGTCGTAGTAGTAGCAGTAGTAGTAGTCACAGTAGTAACAATTGTAGCAGCAGCAGCAGTAGTAGTAGTAGTAGTAGTAGTAGTAGTAGTAGTAGTAGTAGTAATAGTAGTAGTAGCAGAAGAAGTAGCAGTCGTAGTAGTGCTAGTAGTAGTAGTTGTAGCAGTAGTTGCAATAAAAGTAGTAGTAGTAGTAGTATTAGCAGGAGTAGTGGTAGAAGTAGTAATAGAAGTAGTAGTAGATGTAGTAGTAGTAGTAGCAGTAGTCGTAATAGTACTAGTAATAGTGGTAGAAGAAGCAGTAGTAGCAGTATTAGTAGTAGTATGAGATGTTATAGTTCTAGCGATAGAAGCAACAGTAGAAATAGTGGTAGTTGTAGCAGTAATAGCACTAGTTGCCATTTTAGTAGTAGTGGTACAAGCAATAGCAGTGGCAGCAGTTGCAATAGTAGTAGTAGTAGTAGTAGTAGTAGTGTAGTAGTAGTAGTAGTAGTAGTAGTAGTAGTAGTAGTACTATTAGTAGTACTACTAGTAGTAGTAATCGTAGCAGTAGTAGTAGAAGTAGAAGTAGCTATGGTAGTAGCAGTAGTTGTAGTACTAATGGTAGTAGCGGCCGCTGTAGTAGCAGTAGCAGCAGCAACATTAGTAGTACTAGCGGTTGTAGTAGTAGTAGTTATGGTAGTAGTAGTAGTACTAGAAACAATAGTGGCTGTAGGAGTAGTCATAGTAGTTGTTATAGTAGTAATAGTAGTAGTAGCAGTAGATGTAGTAGAAGAAGTAGTAGTAGTAGTTAGTAGCAGTCTCATTAGTAACAGTAGCAGTGGTAGTATCTGTAGTAGTAGTAGTTAATAGTAGTAGTGTTGTAGCAAAAGTAGTAGCGGTAGTAGTAGTAGTAGCAAAAGTAGTAGTAGTAGTAGTAGTGTTGTAGCAAAAGTAGTAGCAGTAGTAGCAAAAGTAGTAGTAGTAGTAGTCATAGCAGTAGTAGTAGTACTAGTAGCAGTCATAGCAGTAGCAGTAGTAATAATAGTAGCAGTTGCGGTAGCAGCAGCAGCAATAGTAGTAGTAGGAGTAGCAGTAGTAGTAGCAGTAGCAGTCAGAGTAGTAGAAGTAGCAGTAGTAGTAGTAAGAGTAGTAGTTGTATTAGTAGTAGTAATAGTAGTAGCCGTAGTAGTAGTAGTAATAGTAGTAGTAATAGCAACAGCAGCAGCAATAGGAGTAGTAGCAATAGTAGTAGTAGTAATAGCAGTAGTGGTAGTCGTAGCAGTAGTGGTAGCCGAAGTTATGGTAGTAATAATAGCAGTAGCAGCTGCAGTAGTACTGGTAGTAGTAGTAGTTATTATTGTTGTTGTTGTTGTTGCTGCTGTAGTAGTAGTAGTAATTGTAGTAGTATTAGTCATAGTAGTAGTCGTAGTAATAGCGGTAGGACTAGAAGTAGTACTAGTAGTAGTTATAGTAGTAGTAGTAGTAGGAGGAGTAATAGTACTTTAGCAGTAATAGTAGCAGTAATCAAACTAGTTTGGGTAGTAGTAGTAGTAGTAGAAGTAGTTGTGGTAGCAGCAATAGTAACAGGAGTTGTAGTAGTAGTACTGGGTGTGCTAATAGCAGCAGCAACAGTAATAGTTGTAGTAGTAGTAGTAGCAGCAGTAGTAGTACTCGTAGTAGCAGCAACAGCAGTGGTCATACTATTAGTAGTAGTAGTTGTTGAAATAGTAGCAGTATATTAGCAGCAGTAGTTATAGTGAAAGTAGTAGTAGCGCAAGTAGTTGTAATATGAGTAGTAGTAGTAATAGCTGTAGTAGTATAAATATTAGTAGCAATAGTAATTGTGGCAAAAGAAGTAGTAGTAGTAGTAGTAGCAATAATAGTCATAGTTATGGTCTTAGCAGTAGTAATAGCAGTACAAAAAGTAGGAGTGGTAGCAGTAGGCTTAGTAGTGGTAATAGAAGTAGTAGTGCAGAAGCAATAGTCGTAGAGGCTGTAGTCGCTGTAGTAGTAGTAGTAGTAATACTAGTAGTTGTAGTACTGGTAGTAGTACTAACAAAATTATTAGTAGTGGTGGTGGTGGTGGTGTTGGTGGTGGTGGTAGTAGTATTAGTATTAGTAGTAGTAGTAGTAGTAGTAGTGGTAGTAATAGTGGTTACTGTTGTAGTAATAGTAGTAGTAGTAGTAGTAATAACAATAGTAGTACTTGTGATAGCTATCCTAGTAGTAGTTGTTGAAGCAGTAGTAGCTATAGCAGTAATAGTTGTAGAAGTAGTAGAAGTAGGGGAAATAGTAGTAGTAGCTGTAGTAATAGCAGTAGTAGTAGCAATGGTAGTAGTAGTAAAAGGAGTTGTTGTAGTAGTAGTAGTATTAGTATTAGTAGTAACAGAAGTAGTAGTTGTAGTCGCAGTAGTAGTAGCAATAATAGTAGCAGTAGCAATTATAGTAGTAGTAGTAGCAGCAGTGGTATTACAGTAATTGTAGTAGTAGTAGCCATAGTAGTAGTCGTAGTAGCAACAGTAGCAGTAGTTGCAGTAGTAGTAGTAGTAGGAGTTGCAGTAGCCATAGTAGTGTTAGTTGCAGTAGAAGTTGTAATATTAGTAGCAGTAGCAGCAGTAGTGGTACTAGTAGTACTAGTAGTAGTATTGCTAGTAGTAGCATCCATAGTAGCAGTAGTAGTATCACTAGCAGTAGTAGTAGTGGTAGTTGCAAAAGCAATAGTAGTATTAGGGACAACGGCAACAATAGTAGTAGTAGTAGTAGCAGAAGTTGTAGGAGTAGCTGCTATATTAGTAGTAGCAGGAGTAGTACTATAAGAAGTAGTAGTAGCAGCAGCAATAATAGTAGTAGTAGTAGTAGTAGTAATAGTAGCCATAGTATTAGCTACAGTAGTAGTAGCGGTAGGCATAACCGTGGCAATAGTACTAGCAGTAGTAGTACTTGTAGCAGCTGAAATACTATTAGTAGTAATTGGAGCAGCAGCTGCAGCAATTGTAGCAGTAGTACTAGTAGTAGTAGTAGTAGTAACAACAGTAGTAGTAGCAATAGCAGTAGCGGTAGCAGTAGCAGTGGTAGTAGCAGAAGTAATAGTAGCAGTAGCAGTAGTAGCAGCAGTAGTAGCAATAGTTGTAGGAGTAGTAGTAGCAACAGTAGCATAAGTGTCAGTAGTAGTAGTAGCAGAAGCAGTAGCTATAGTAATAGCAGATGTCGTAGTAGTTGCAGTAGTATTAGTAGTAGTTGTAGTGGAAGCTACAGCAGCAGTTGAAAAAGTAGTAGTGGTAGTAGTAGTGGTAGTAGTCTCTATAGTAGCAGCAGTAGCTATCAAAGTAGTGGTAGTAGTACCAGCAGTAGTAGCCCTAGTAGTAGTAGTAGTCGATGTAGCAGTTACAGTTGTAGTAGCAGTTGTAGTAGTTGTTGTTATTGTTATATTTGTAGCAGTAGTAGGAGTAGCAGCAGCAGCAGCAGCAGTAGTAGTAGTTACACTGGTAGTAGTAGTTGTAGTAGCAACAACAACAACAGTAGTAGCAGTAGTGCAGTAGCTGTAGTAGGAGTAGTAGGAGAAGTAGTTGCAGTAGCTATGCTAGAAGCAGCAACTGTAGTAGTAGTAGTAGTTGTAGTTGTATTAAAAGTAATAGTAGTAGTAGTACCAGAAGTATTAGTAATACTAGTTGTAGTTGTATCTGTAGCAGTAGTTGTAGGAGTAGTAGTAGTGGTAGTTGCAGGAGTAGTAGTAGTAGTAGCAATAGTAGCAGCAGCAGGAGCAATATTTATAGTAGCGGTAGCAGAAGTTGCTATTGTAGCAGAAATCATAACAGTTGTAGCAGTAGTATTAGTTGTAGTAGCCGAGCAATAGTAGCAGTAGAAGTAGTAGTAGTAATAGTACTTGTTGTTGTAATAGTAGCAGCAGTTATAGTAGTAGTAGAAGTTGTAGTAGTCGTTGCAGTAGTAGTCGTTGTTGCAGTAGTACTATTAGTTATAGCAGTTGCGGTACTAGTAATCAAAGTAGTAATAGTCAGAATAGTAGTAGTTGTTGTAGTAGAAGCAGTAGTAATTGTAATCGTAGTAGTAGTAACATTAATAGTAGCAAAAGTAGTTGTAGTTGGAGAATTAGTTGTAGTAGAAGTAGGGGTAGTAGTAATCGTAGTAGTAGTTATATTACTAGCAGTAGTAACAGTAGAGTGGTAGCAGTAGTGACAATAGTAGTTATAGCAGTAGCCGTAGTAACAGTAGTAGCGGTAATAGTAGTAGCTATAGTAGTGGTAGAAGTAGCTATTGTAGTAGTAGTAGCAGTAGGAGCTATAGTAGTAGTAGCTGTAGTTGCAGTAGTAGTAGCAATATTAGTAGGTATAATAGTATTAGCATTAGTAGTTGTATTAGTAGGAGTGGTAATCGTAGTAGCGGTAGTAGGAGTAGTAGTAGTAGTACTAGTAGTTGTAATAGTAGTAGTTGTCTTAGTAGTAGCAGTTGTAGCAGAAGTAGCAGTAATAGTAGTACCAGTAGAGTAGCTGTAGAAGTAGTACTTGTAGTAGTAGTAGTACTAGTAGCAGTATAGTAGTAGTAGCAGTAGTGGTAGTCGAAGTAGTAGTTGTAATAGTAGTTGTGGAAGATGTGGTAGTAGCAATAGTAGTAGCTGTAGTAGCAGTTGCAGTAGTTGTAGTAGTAAGAGATGTAATAGTAGTAGTAGTAGTAATAGTACTAGTAGTGCTGGTAGTTGTTATTCTTGTCGTATTAGTAGAAGTAATTGTTGTAGTTGTTCTACTAGTAGTAGTGGTGGTTGTAGTAGTTGAAGTAATAGTAATAGTAGTCATAGTAGTGGTAGCAGTAATAGTAGCAATCGTTGCAGCAGCAGCAGTAGCAGTAATAGCAGTAGTTGAAGTGGTAGGTGTAGTAGTAGTGGTAATAGCAGTAGTTGTAGTAGTAGTAGTAGTAGTAGTCTCTATTGTACTAGTTGTGTTGCTAGTAGCAGTAGTATCCATCACAGCAGCAGTAGTAGCCATCACAGTAGCAGTAGTAATAGGAGTAGTAGCAGCAGTAGTAGTAGGTGCAGCAGTTGTAGCATTAGTAGTAGTAGTAGCAGTAGTAGTGGTTGTAATCGTAGTAGTCGCAGTAGTAGTAATAGTAAGGATAGTAGCAATGGTAGTTGTTGTTATAGTAAAAGGAGCTATAGTCAGAGTGGTAGAAGTAGTAGTAGTTGTAGTCATAGTAGTAGAAGTAGAATAGTAGTAGTTGTAGCAGTAGTATCAGCAGTAGCTGTAGTAGTAGTAGTAGTCGTAATAATAGTAGCAACAGTAGTAGTAGGAGAAATAGAATAATAGCAGTACTAATTGTCATAGTAGCAGCAGTAGTATTAGTAGTAGTGGTGGTGCTAGTAGTGGTAATAGTATCATCAGTAGTAGAGCTAGTAGTAATATTAGTAATAAGAGTAGTAGTAGATGTAGTAGTAATAATAGTAGTAGTAGTAGTGGTAGTTGTAGTGGAAGAAGTAGTAGTAGTAGTTGTTGTTGTAGTAGTAGTAGCAGTAGTAGTGGTAGTAACAGTAATAGTAGTAGTAGTATTAGTAGCAATCGTAGCAGTAGTAGCAGAAGTTGTGGTTGTACTAGTTGTAGTAGAAGCAATAGCAGTAGTAGTAGCAGTTGTAATAGTAGTAGTTGTAGTAGTAGTAGCAATAGTAGTAGTTGTAGTAGTAGTAGTAGTTGTAGTAGTAGTAGTAGTAATAGTAGTTGTTGTGATGGTAATAGTAGTACTAGCAGCAGCAGTAGTAGTAGCAGTAGCAGCAGTGGTAGCAGTAGTGACAGTATAAGCTATTGTGGTAATAATAGTAGTAGTTGTAATAGTAAAAGTAGTAGTAGTCATTGTAGATGTAGTTATAGTAGCAGTAGAAGTAGTAGCAGAAGTAGTAACTGTAGTAGTATTAGTAGTTGTAGTAGTAGTAGTAGTCGTCGTAGTAGTACTACTAGTATTAGTAGTAGTAGTAGTAGCAGTAGCAGCAGTAGTAGCAGTTGAAGTAGTCGTAGTGATAGTAGTAGTAGTAGTATTACCAGTAGAAGTTGCGATAGTAGTAGTACTAAGAGAAATAGTAGTAATAGCAGCAGTAGTAGTCGTAGTAGTAGTGGCAGTTATAGCAGTCGTAGTAGTAGTAGCAGTAGTTGTTGTTGTGGTGGTGGTGGTGGTAGTAGTAGTAGCAGTAGTGGTACGAGTAGTAGTAGTAGTAGTAGTAGTAGTAGTAGTAGTAGTAGTAGTAATAAAAGTTGTAGTAGCAGTAGTTGTTGTATCAGTAGAAGTAGCAGCAGTAATAGTAGTAGTAGTAGTAGTAGTAGCAATAGCAGCAGTAGCAATACTAGCAATAGTAATAGTAGTAATAGCAGTAGTAGTGGTAGTAGTAGCAGTAGTAGCAATAGTAGCAGCTGTAGTAGTAGCAATAGTTGTAGGTATAGTACTAGTAGTAGTTGCAACAATCGTAGTTGTTCTAGTAGAAGTTATAGCTAAAGTGATAGTAGTAGTAGTAGTAGCAGTTGCAGCAACAATAGTAGTAGTAGTAGTAGTAATAGATGTAGAAGTAGCAGCAGTAGTAGTAGTAGTAGTAGTTGTTGTTGTAGTAGTAGTTCTATTAGAAGTGATAGTTGTACTACTACTACTACTACTACTACTACTACTACTATAGCTATTACGATTACTACTACTACTACTTCTGCTACTGCTGCTTCTAATGCTGCTATTACTACTACTCTGGCTACTGCTACCTCTACTGCTACTGCTACTACTGCGTCTATCGTTAATACTTCTACAACTGCTATACTGGGACTATTGCTACTACTCCTACAACTATAACTACCACTACTACTACAACTACTACTACTACTAGTACTACTATTACTACTTCTCCTACAACTAATACTACTGCAACTACTACTACAACTACTACTGCCACCATTATAGAAACAACTACTTCTGGAACTACTACTACAACTACTACTGCTACTACTACTAATGCTACAACGACCACAACTATAGCTGTTGCTATTATTGCTATTACTATCGCTACTACTACTTCTACTACTACAACTACTATTTACTATTACAATAACAACTACTATTGTTACTACTACCACCATTACTACAACTGCTACTATGTCAACTACGACCACTGCTATTGCTACTGCGACTACAACAACAACAATAACAACTACTCCTACAATTACAACTACTGCTACTACTTTTGCTTCTACTACTACTGCTGCTGCTGCTACTACTACTATTGCTACTGTCACTAGTATAATTACTACCACAACTATTATTTCTGCGACAACAACTACTACCACTACTTCTATTACTACCGTACTACTACTACCACTACCACAGCTACAACTGTTACTTCTACTCCTACTCCTGATCCAGCTACTACTACTGCTACTCCGACCCCAACTACTGCTACTATAACTCTACCACTGACTACTACTACTACTACTACTACTGTTGTTGCTTCTGTGACTACTGCTACTACTTCTAATATTGCTGCTGCTGCTGCTCCTGCTTCTACTACTAATACTACTACTTCTGCTGCTACTACTCTGACTCCTACTACTGCAACTACTGCTCCTACTCCTACTCCTACTCCTAGTATCACTACAACAACAACAACAACAAGTACTACTACTAGTACTACTACAACACCTACTCATACTACTGCTGCTACTAGTGCTCCAACTACTTCTGCTACCTCTACTACTACAACTACTACTAATAATGCTGCTACTGCTGCTTCTGCAACTGCTGCTGCTACTGCTCCTACTACTACTACGACTACTACTCCTACTCCAACTACTACTACTACTACTCCAAATACTCCTACTACTTCTACTACTACTACTACTGCTACAACAACTACTACTAGTAATGCTACTAGTACTACTACTAGTACCAATACTGCTACTACAACTACTACTACATCTTCTACTACTACGATTGCTGCTGCTACTACTACTACTACTACAACTCCTACTGCTACTACTACTCCTAGTACTTCTACTACTAGTACTACTACTCTACTACTACTGCTACTTTTACTACAACCCCTACTACTGCTACTACTACAACAACAACTACAACTGCTACAACTACAACTTCTACCACTCCTACCACCTCTACTACTACTACTAGTACTGCCGCTACTACTACTACAACAACTACAACAATAACAACAACAACTACTACTACTACTACTACTACTATTATTGCAATAACAACAACAAGTACTACTACTTCTGCTACTACTACTACTACAACTACAAATACTATCACTACTGCTGCTACTGCTACAACTACAATTACTAGTACTGCTACTGCTACCTTTACTACTACTACTACTACAACTGCGGCAACTGTTGCTACTCCAAACACTACAACTAATACAACTTCTACAACAACTACTCCTACTACTACTATTGTTACTTATACTACTACTATTATTACTACAACTACTACTACTACTACTACTACTACTACTACTACTACTACTGCTGCTGCTATTACTTCTAATACTACAACTACTACTTCTACTATCAATACTAGTAGTTCAACAACTACTACAACTACTACTACTCCTTCTACATCTACGAGTACTACTACTACCACTGCTGCAATTACTACTACTAGTACCACTACAAATCCTTCTACAACAACTACTACTGCTACCATGACCCCTGCTACAACTGCTTCTACTACTATTAGTACTACTATTACTACTACTGCTACTACTACTAATACGTCCACTACTACTACTTCCGCTACTACTATTACTACTTCTACTATTGTATTGCTACTACTACTGCAGCTTCTCCTACTTCTACTACTGCAACTACCACTACTATTACTACTCCCACTATTACTATTACTAGTACTTCTGCTCATACTAGTATTGCTACTACTACTACTACTACTACTACTACTACTACTACTACTACTACTACCTCTACCTCTGCTTCTACTATTACTTTTACTATAGCAATAACAACAACAACTATTACTACTACTCCTCTAGTTGCTGCTACTACTACCACAGCTGCCACTACTACCGCTACTACTACTGCTTCTACTACTGCTACTATTACTATTACTACAACTACTACAACTTCTACACCGCTACTAATACTATGATGGGCACTACTCCTGCTACTGCTACCAATACTACTACTCCTACTACTACTGCTACTTCTGCTCTTGCTACTACTGCTAGTACTACTACTACTTCTGCGGCTACAGCAACTACAACTACTACTACTATAATTGCTGCTACTACTACTATGACAATGGGTACAACAATTATGACTTCTACTGCTACTACAAAACTACTACTACTACTACTAGTACTACTACTACAAGTAATATTGCTACTACTGCTGCTGTTGCTCCTACTACTTCTATTACTACTACTACTGCTACTGTAACTTATACTATTTCTGTTATTACTACTAACACTACAACAACTACTACTGCTGTTGTTGCTACTATGACTACTATTAGGACCACTACAACTACGGTTACTACTGCTACCACTAGTTCTACTATTGCGAGTACTACTACTACTACAACTACTACAAATACTACTGCCATTGCTCCTTTGTCTATTGCTACTACTGCTACTATTAGTTCTACTACTACTACTACAACAACAACAGCTGCTACTATTGCTACTACTAATTCTACTACTACTACAACAACAACAACTACTACTGCTGCTTCTGCTGCTACTACATCTACTATAACTACTACAACTGACACTATTGCTCCAACTATTACTACTATAACTACTACTACTACTACTATTGCTATTGCTATATCTACGGCAACTACTACTGCTATTACCGCTACTAGTACTACTATTGCTACTGCTACCTTTACTGCTCTTGCTACAATCGCTCCTATTGCTGCTATTGTTACTGCTACAGCTATAACAATAACAACAACTACTACTTCTACTACTACTGCTACTACTATTGTTGCCACTACCATAGCAACAACTACTTCTACTACTACTACTACAACAACAACTACTATTGCTACAGCTACTACAGCAACTACGACTACAACTACTGTTGTTGCACTATTGCAACTACTACTGCCACTTATGCTACTACTACTACAATCCTACTACTACTACTACTACTACTACTACTACTATAACAACAACGACTACTACTACTTTTACAACTATCACCATTACTACAACTGCTACTACGCCTACTATGACCATTGCTACAGCTACTACTACTACTACTACAACTAGTATCGCTCGTACTCGTATTCCCACTACAACTACTACTACTCCTACAACTACAACTACTACAACTCCTACTACATCTACTACTACTCCTACTACTACAGCTACTGCAACTCCTACTACTACTACTCTGATTCTGACTCCTACTACTACTGTGACTACTACCACAACAACCACTACTGCAACTACTACTACACTAGCTACTATTGCTACTATGTCTACTACTTCTACAACTACTACTATTACTATCGTTACAAGTTTAATCAGTGCCACAACTATTACTTCTGCAACTACTACTATTACTTCTTCTCTCACTACCACTACTACTACTACTGCTGCCACTAGTCTGACCCCTACTATTGCAACTACAAGTCTAACACTGACTACTACAACTACTATTACTACTGTTGTTGTTGTTGTTGTTGCTACTACTACTACTACAAATACTACTAATATTGCTGCTACTACTCTTACTACTACTAGTACAACTACAACAACTACTACTGCTGCTACTACAACTTCTGCTGCTGCTACTACTTTTACTCCAACTCCTACTACTGCAACTACTGCTCCTACTCCTCCTCCTCCTACTACTACTACACCTACTACTACCACTGCTACTACCGCTACTTCTGCGGCTGCTACTACTACTACTACTCCGACTCCCACTCTGTAACTACTGCTCCTACTACTACTCCTACTCCGAATACTACTACTACTACACCTTCTCCTCCTCCTCCTCCTACTAGTAGTACTACTACTACCACTACTAGTACCACTACAATTGCTACTGCTACAACTACAAGAACGACTACAGCTACTGCTACCTTTCCTCCTCCTACTACTACAGTTGTTGCTACGATTGCTACTACTGCTACTGCTACTACTACTGCTGCTGCTCCTCCTCCCGCTATTATGACTACTATTACTATTACGACCACTACCACTACTACCACTACAACTGCTGCTCCTATTGCTACTGCTAGTTCTATAACTACTACTTCTACTACAACTGTTGCTACCACCACTCCTATCACAACTACTGCTACTACTACTAGAATACTACTACTACTACTACAACAATACTACTACTATAACTAATACTACTATTACAACTCCTATTGCTATTAATACTGCAACTACTATAACCACAATTGCTACTACTTCTACTACTACTGTTGTTGCTATTACGATTGCTATAGGTGCTACTACAAATGCTACTACTATAACTACTACTACTACTGTTGTTGTTGTTGCTACTACTACTGCAACTACTAATACTGCAGCTATTGCTACTACTACTACTACTAGTCCTACGACTACTATTACTATTACTACTATTACTACTACTACTACTACTACTACTACTACTACTAGTACTACTGCTACTACTACTACTTCTACTACCACTACTAGTACTACTGCTACTACTTCTACTACCACCACTATTACTACTACTACTATAACTACCACTACTATTACTACTCCCGTGACTACTACTGCTACTTCTTCTTATACTAGTACTACTACTACTACTTCTACTTCTACTAATACTACTACTACTACTACTACTATTAGTATTACTACTTCTGCTTCTACTATTACTTCAAGTACAACAATAATAACAACAACTTCTACTACTACTGTTACTAAAACTATTATTATTGCTGCTACTACTACTATTTCAGCTAAAACTACGGCTACTACTACTGCATCTACTACTGCTACTACCGCCACAGCTACTACTAGTATTACTACCATCACTACGACTTCAACTAGTATTTCAACTACTACTACTACTAATTCTTCTACAACCACTACTATTACTATGATGGACACTACTCCTACTATTGCTTCCAATACTACTACTCTGACTACTACTACTACTACTACTCCTACTGCTACTGCTAATACTACTACTACAACTACTACTACTACTGTGGGTGCTAAAAGTGTAACTTCTGCTACTTCTACTCCAGCTACTACTATCACCACTACCCCTGCTACTACTACTACAATGACACCACTATAATTGCTACTACTACTACTACTACTAGTCCTATGACTACTATTACAACAACAACAACTACTACTACTACTACTACTACTCCTGCTGCTGCTGCGTTGCTACTACTGCTACTACTACTATTACTACTGCTACAACTGCCACTACTACTAATACAACAACTACTACTATTGCTACCACAAGTACTACTATTGCATCTACAAGTACTACTATTACTACTACCTTTGCAACTTCTACTACTATTATTACTACAAAAATAGCTACTACTACACTTCTGCTACTGCAACTATGTTTACTACCACTACTTGTATTACTACTACTAGTAGTAGTACTGCTCGTACCTCTACTACTACTACTACTAGTACTACTTTAACTGCTACTCCTACTACTTGTATTACTTCTACTACTACTACTATGACTGCTATTACTACTTCTGCTACTACCAGTTCTGCTACTACTACTACAATTACTAGTACTACTACTACTCCAACTACAACAACTACTACAACTACTACTACAACTACTGCTGCTACTACTACTATTACTTCTACTATAGCTATTACTACTACCTCCATTGCTACCGCTACTTCTACTGCTACTACTACTAATGTTGCTGCCACTACTACTGTAACTGCTATTGCTACTGCTGCTACCACTGCTACTACAATGACAACTACTAGTACTACGTTTACCACTACTACTCGTATTACTACTACTACTACTCCTACTACTATAAGAACTACAACTCCAACTTCTTCTATTACTACTACTACTACAACTACTATGATTGCTATTACTACTTCAGCTACTGCTAGTACTGCTACTATTTCTACTACTACTACTACTATTACTCCAACTACTACTGCAACTACTACTCCAAGTGCTACTACTACTACCGCTACTACTACTGCAACTACTACTACTCCTCCTACTGCCCCAACTACTACTACAACTACTACTGCTACTGCTACTATTTCTACTAAAACTACTACGACTACTACCACCGCTGTACTACTACTTCTACTACTATAACTATCACTATTGCTCTTACTACTACTACTATTATTACTAATATGACGACTACTACTATTATTATTTTGGCTATCACTACTACTACTACGACTACGACTACTAATACAACTACTACTGCTACTAGAACTACTTCACCTACAACTGCAATTACTACCACAGCTGCTGTTGTTGCTGCTGCTGTTGCCACGACTTATCTTCCTCCTACTGCTACGCCTAATACTACTACTACTGCAATCCTCCTACTACTCCTACTACTTCTACTACTACTACTACTACTACTCTACTACTACTACTACTACTACTTCTGCAACTACCCGTACTACTACTCCTACTCCTACAACTACTATTTCTACTGCCACAACTAATTCTATTACTACATAAACTACTATTCCAACAACTACTTCTAGTACTATTACTACTTCTACTATGGCTATTACTATTGCTTCTATTAATACTAATGCTACAGCTACTATTGCTACTACTACTACTATTACTATTACTGCAACTACTACTATCACTACCACTCCTACTGCTACTTCTACTACTACTATTACTCCTACTACTACTACTAGTTCTCCTTCTACTCTTACTAGTACTACTACTACTGCTGCTACTACTACTAAAATGAGTACTGCTACTACTACTACTACTACTACTAGTGCAACTGCTGCCACTATTTCGACAATTAATAGTATGACTATAGCTAATACTACTGCTACCACTGCTACTACTACTAGTACTACTGCGACCATTGCCACTACTACTACTGCTACTACTACTACACTGAGACTCTACTTCTCCTACTACTACCACTACAGCTACTACAACTGTTTCTGCTTCTGCTGCTGCTACGTTTACTACTACCACTACTACTACTACTGCTACTACTTTACTACTAATATTACTACTCCTGCTACTACTACAACTACTACTACTACAACAACTACTGCTACTACTACTACAACTACAACGACTACTACTACTGCTAATACAACTACTGCTACAACTGCTACTACTACTGCTACTACTACTTCTACTACTGCTTCTACTGCGACTACTGCTATTACTGCTAGTGCTACAGCTACTACTACTGTAATAACAATGACTACTATCACTACTAGTACAACTAGTACAACTACTACAACTACTACTACAACTATTGCTACGACTTCTACTGTTACTACTACCACTAGTATTACTCTTTCTAGCACTCCTACTACTACGACTACTATTGCTACTACTACTACTACTATTACTTTGCCAACTACTGCAACTACTATTGCTACTACTGCTAGTGCTACAACCACTACTACTACTCGTACCCCTACTACTACTACTGCTACTACTAGTATGGTTACTACTACTACTAATACTTCTCCTACAACTACTACTGCTACTACTGCAACTTCTTTTACTACTGCTACCACTACTACTATAACTATTGCTATTACTAGTTCCACAATTGCTACCACTACTACTTCTACGACTACAACTACTACTCCTATTACAAGTACGACACCTACTATCACTATTGTTACAACAACTACTGCTGCTACTACTGCTAATACTGCAACTACTACTACTAATACTACTACAGCTGCAGCTGCTACTACTTCTTCTGCTACTAATACTAGTACTACTACTATTGTTGCGACTACTACTTCTACTGCTACTACTACTACTACTACTACTACTCCTGCTATTACTACTACTACTACTGTTATAGCTACTACTACCACTACTGCTGTCGCTACTACTACAACTACTACTACTTCTGCTTTGACAACAACAACTACTACTACTACAACAACTGCGACTACTACAATAACAACAACAACAACTACTACTAGTACTACTGTTAATACTAAAACTGCTACTATTGCTACTACCACTACTACTACATATACTACTGCTTCTATTACTACTACTATAGCTACTTCTTCTATTACTGCTATGGCTATTTTTGCTACAACTACTACTGCTGCTTCTGTTACTATAAATACTACTACTGCTACTACTATTACTACAACTACTACAACTACTACTACAACTATTACTACCATTACAGCTGCTATTACTACAACTACTATAGCTACTGCTGCTACAATAACAATAACAACTGTTACTACAACAACTACTAGTAGTAATATTGCTACTACTGCTGCTACGGACACTGCTACCACTACTATTTCTATTACTACACTACTACAACAACTACTACTGCTACTACTACTACTATTACTACTAGTACAACTACTACAAAAGCTACTACTACTGCTGCTACTTCTAGTACTACTTATCCTACAAGAATAACAACTGCCACTACTACTACTTCTTCTCCTGCTACAACTGCTACTACCACCACAACTACCGCTACTACAACTACTGCCACCACAACTACCACTAGTACTACTACTACTACTACTACTACTAATACTACTACTAATGCTGCTACTACTACCACAACTACTACTACAGCAGCTATTGCTGCTGCAACCACTTCTCATACTACTACTGCTGCAACTACTACTCATACTACAAATGCTAGTAATAGTGTTACTGCTACTTCTACTACTACTACTATTACAACTAGTACTACTACTGTCACTACTACAACAATAATTACTTCTATATGTACTACTACTATTGCTATTGCTACTACGGCTACTACCACTGCTACTTCTACCCCTACTACTGCAACTGCTATTGCTAATACTAATACTACTGCTATGGTGACTACTACTGCTGCTGCTACTACTGCAACAACGGCTACTACAACTACTACTACTACTACAACAACAACAACTTCTAGTACAACTACTACTACTACTTCTTCTTCTTCTAATACTACTACAGCTACTACTACTACTATTACAGCTACTACTACTTCTATGGCTACTATTACCATTGCTGCTACTGCTACTACTACTACTGCTACAACTTTTGCTAGTACTACTACTACTACTGCTGCTAATTCTACTACTTCCGCTACCACAGCGGATACTGCAACAATAACTACTGCTGCTGCTACTACTGCTACAATTGGTACAACAACGATGACAACAATAGCTACCAATCTAATACTATATCTACTTCTACTACTACTGCTGCTACTAATACTACTATAACTTTGACTGTTATTTCCACTACAACTACTTCTACCACTTCTCCTACATCAACAACATCTACTACTACAACTACTTCTACTAGAACTACTAATACTATTGCTGCTACTATAACAACTACTACTGCTATTGCTACTACTACAACAACAACAACTACTACTGCTACTACTACTACCACCAATACTACTACTATTCTACTACTACTAGTCTACTCCTACTACTACTGCAATAGCTACTACTGGTACTATTGCTACTATTGCTACTACGGCTACAACACCTACACCTACTACTACTACTATCACTGCGGTTGGTGCTACTACTTTCACGACTACTACTATTACAACTTTCACTGCTACTACTACCGTTGTTACTACTGCAGCTATTAGTGATACTGCTACTTCTACTACTGCTACGACTGCTACTACTATGAGTACTACTACTACTACTACTACTACTACTACTACTACTACTACTGCTCCTACTATTGCTACAATTACCACTACAGCTACTACTACAACAACAACTACTACTTGTACCACAATTACTACTACTTCTACGACTGCTACCACATCTACTACTACTACTATTGCAACTACGGTGACTGCTACTACTGAACTGCTACTACAACTAGTATTCCTTCTCCTACAACCACTGCCACAACGACTACTATAACTACTACTACAACAACTTGTACTACTTGGACCACTATTGCTACTTCTGCTACTACATCTACTACAACTATTACTACTTCTGCTAAAGCTACTCCTACTACTACTACCACTGGTAATACCGCGACTATGACAACTACAACAACCACTACATCTATTACGACTCCTGCTACTACTTCTACTACTACTACTAGTATTGCTATTCCTGCTACTACTGCTACTCTTATAACTACTACTACTGTTACACCTACTACAGCAACAACTACTTCTACTACTACTGCTGCTACAACTAATATTGCAACTACTACTACTACTACAAAAACTACCACCACTACTACTGGTGCTGCTGCTACTACTAGTGCTATTGCTACTACTATTATTGTAACTGCTATAACTACTTCCGCTACTATTAGTATTGCTAATATTACTACAACTACTACTACTTCTACAACTGCTACTACTACTACTCCTATTTCTACAATAGCTACTACTGCTACTACAACAACTTCTACCGCTACTACTATTGCCACTACTACATCAACTACTACAACTACTACTACAACAACAACAATTGCTACTACCACTACTCCTACTACAGCTACTACTGCAACCAAAGCTGCAACTACTGTGACAACTACTGCTATTGGTACAAATAATGTTACTATTGATACTACTGCTACAATAGCTATTGCTACTACAACTACCATTGCTTCAGTTGTTACTATTACTACTCCTATTTCTACAATAGCAACTACTACTACTACAACTATTACCACGACTACTACAACAACTACTACTCCTACTCCTATTAGTACTACTACTACAACAACAATAACAACAACTACAAGAACAACAACAACTACTACTACTACTACTGCGACAACAATTGCTACTATTGCTACCCCTACTCCTAATGCTCCTCCTCCTCCTACTACTACTAGTACTACTACTGCTACTATTACTATCACCATTACTCAAATACTACTACTACTACTAATTCTACTTTTCTAGCAACTACTGCTCCTGCAACTACTACCAATACTGCTGCCAGTATTCCTAATACTACTACTTCTACTACTGCTACAACTACTTCTACTACAACTACAACTACCACAACTACTACTATCCCTACTACAACTAGAACTATGACAACTACTATTACAACTACAACAACAACTACAACTACCACCACCATCACTACTACTACTACTACTACTACTAATATTACTACAACTCCAACTGCTACTACAACCACTACTACTACTGCTACTACTACTACTACTACTACTATTACCACTACTACCGCTACTAGTACTATAACTGCTACTACGACTACTACTACTACTATTACTGCTTCTACTATTTTTTCTACTACTACAACTACTACTCCTACAACTACAAGTACTACTACAACAACAACTCGTACTATAACTACTACTCCTACTAGTACTACCACTACTACTACAACAACTACTCTGACTACTACAGCTACAACAATTGTTGCTGCTACTACTACTATTGCTACTTCTACTTCCATGGCTACTACTACTACTGTTACAATTACTACGACGGCCGCTTCTCCTACAGCAACTACTACTACTACTACTACTTCTACAAGTACTACGACTCCAACTCTGACTACAGCTACTACTACTCCTACTCCTACTCCTACTACTATGACTACTGCTAATTCTACAACTACAACTACTAGTACAACTACTACAACCACTGCTACTACCACTACTACTAGAGCTCCTACTACTATAGTACTACTACGACTACTACTACTTTACTACTTCTGCTACTACTACTACTATTATTACTATTGCTACTCCTAATACTCCTACTACTACTACAGGTACTACTACTACTGCAGTTACTACTACTACTACTACTACAACTACTACTACTACTACTACTACTACTACTACCACCACCACCACTACTATTCCTATTACTATGCCTACTGCTTCTACTACTCCAATTACTACTACTTCTACTATTACTACTACTACAACAACAACAACAATAACAACTACTACTACTCCTACTACTGCTGGTGCTACTGCTGCTAGTACTACTACTGCGACAAATACCACTACTACTACTACTGCTACTTCTACTACTACTACCCAAACTCCAACAACTACTCTTGCAACTATTCCTAATACTACTACTAACACTGTTACAACAATAACAACAACAACACCAACTGCTGCCACTACTACTACAATTACCACTACAACAAGCACTGCTACTACTACTGCTGCTACTAGTACTACTACTACAACTACTGCTACTACAACTACTACTCCTACAACTATTACTGCTGCTACTTCTACTACTACTGCCTCTTCTACTACCACTACTGTGACTACTACTACACCACTGCTACAAGTAATTCTACATGTGCTACTACTTCTCCTACAACTACAACTATTATTCTACCAATATTCGGACAACACCTAAAACACCAACTACTACTACTCCAACTGCTAATACTCCTGCTACTACTACTACTACATCTACTCCAACTACTGCTACTACTACTCCTACTCCGACTCCCCCTACTACTACTACTACTACTATGACTACTACTAGTACTACTACTATTATTACTACTGCTACTACTACAACTACTACTATTATTACTATTGCTACTACTCCAACCAAACCTGAAAGTACTACTACAACTACTACTATTAATACTACCGCTACTACAATAATAAAACCTGCAACTACAACTATAACTACTACTACAACAACTACTACGACTGTTACCACTATTGCTATAATTGCTACTTCTGCTACAGTAGCTAATACTACTGCTACAATAGCTATTGCTACTACTACTACGATTGCCAAAATTGTTACTACTACTACTCCTATTTCTACCATAGAAACTACTCCTACTACTACAACTACTACTGCTAATACAGCTACTAGAGCTATAACAACTACTATAACTACAACAACAATAAGAACCACAACTACTGCTACTACTTCTACTACTTCTACTACGACGACTACAACTACCACCACCACCACTACTACTACTACCACTGTTGCTGCTGCTACTACTGCCTCTACTACTCCCACTACTGCGACTACTACTACACTACTACTATGACTAATTCTACTTGTGCTACTACTTCTCCTATAACTACAACTATTACTGCTACCAATACTCAAACAACCACTACAACAACAACAACTACTACTCCAACTACTACTATTACGACTCCTATTATGGCTACAAGTTCTCCAACAGCTAATACTCTTGCTACTACTATTACTACTATCACTACTACTACTATTACTATAGATACTACTCCTACTACTACCCCTACTCCTAATGCTCCTACTACTACTACTAGTACTAGTACGACACAACTACTATTGCTGCCATTGCTACTCCTACTACTACTATTACTATAACTTCTACAACAATTACTACTACGACAACAACAACAGCAACAACTACTACTACTACAATAGCAGCCATTACTACTACTGTGACTACTACCAGTACTGTTATAATATTGCTAATACTGCTACCTTTACTTCTTCTACTACTACTATTACTACTTCTACTACCACCACCACTAATACTACTATAACAACTACTATTACAACCACAACAACTACTTCTACTACTACTACTACAACTACTATTACTACTACTACAACTATTACTGATACGACTGCTACAACTACTAATATTACAACTATTGTAGCTACTACTACTTCTACGAATATTACTGCCACTTCCACTTCTATGACTACTACTTCTGCTACTATTACTACTACTGCAGTTGCTGCTACTGCTACTACTACTACTACTGCTACTAGTAGTACTACTTTTACTTTTACAAGTGCTACTACTATGGCTACTACTACTACTTCTTCTGCTGCTACTACTACTACTACTATTACAACTAGTACGCCTAATACTCCTACCACTACTACAATAGGTACTACTACCACAGGTACTACTTCTACTATCACTACTACTACTACTTCTTCTACTACTATTACTACTACTACTACTACTACTACTACTACTATTACTACTCCAACTGCAACTACTACTACTACTCTTACTACTCCAACTGCTACTACTGCTACAATGAGGACTACTTCTACTATTACTACTACAACAATAACAACTATTACTTTTACTACTACTCCTACTACTACAGCTGCTACTGCAAGTACTACTACAATAACTAACACTACTACTACTACAACAACTACTTCTACTACTACTACTACTCCAAATCCAACTCCTACTCCAGCTGTTATTCCTAACACTACTACTTCTACTACTATTATTACTACTACTACTAGTACTACTACTACTGCTCTACTACACTATTACTCCTACTAGTCCAACAATTGCTACTACTTCTGCTATTGCTACAACTGTTACTACTACTACTACAATAAAAACTATTACTACTGCTACTACTACTGCTACTACTACTCCAAGTACAGACTACGTCGAAGGCTACTGCGAAATGCAACTACTACATAATCCACTACTCCTAGCTACTACAAACAACTACTACAACGTTGCTGCGGCTACTACTACTACACCCACTACTGCTTGCTACGAGCTACGACGTAATGGATGACACTACGACTTCTGCTACTACATAGAAAATAGAAACTATTGAAACTACTGCTACTACTACTAGTGCAACTGCTACTCCTCTACTACTCACTACCACACTACTATGACTATTACACCTACGACCCTACTACTGCTGCTGCAACTACTAACACTACTATACTAAACGACTTCTATCACTACTACTACTACTACTACTACTACTACTACTACTACTACTACTACTACTACTACTACTACTACTACTACTACTATTACTACTACTATTACTTCAATTGCTACTTCTACTATTATTACTACTGCCACTGCTTGTACTACTACAACTTATGCTACTACAACTACTGATATAAATGCTATTGATGCTGCTACTACTACCGTTACTACTACTTCTAGAACTGCTGCTGCTACTGCTGCTATTACTGCTGCTACCGCTGCTCCGACTACTACAACTGCTACTCCTACTGCTGCTGTTTCTGCGGCTATTACTACTATAACTACTATTGCTAGTCCGACTATAACTATTGCCACAGCTACTACTGCTGCTGCTACTCCAACAACTAATACTGCTACTGCTACTGCTGCTACAATAACTACTACTGCTGCTGCTGCCACTACTGAGTCTACAGTTGCTACTACTACTCCTACTAATACTACTGTCACAGCTTCTACTCCCCCTACTACTACTGTTGCTATAGCCACTACTACTACTTCAACTACTACTGCTACTACTACAACTATTACAATATTGCTACTACTACTACTACTATTATTGTTAGTACTACTCTTACTACAATTGCTACAACTGCTATTACAACTATGGCTACTACTACAACTACTGCGATTGCTACTTCTACTTCTGCTACTACTACTTATACTTCTACTATGACTGCTACTTCAACTACTACAGCTATTGTGACTATAATTACTACTATTTCTACTATTACTACTACAACTACTAGTACTACTGCTTCCACTACTGTTACTAATGCTGCTACTTCTACTCCTAACACTAATGCTGACACTACTACTACTCCTAATACTACTACTACTGCTGTTGCTACTACTGCTACTACTACTGCTACTATTACTCCTCCGAGCAATTTTACCACTATTGCTATTGCTGCTGCTGCTGCTACTACTACTACTACTATTACTAGTGCTACTGCTACTACTGCCACTAGTACTGCAAAGACTATTACGGTTACTACTACTGCTACTGCTATTACTACAACTCCTCCTACTACTACTCCTACTGCAGCAACAATTGCTACCACTACTACTACTACTACTACTACTACTACTACTACAACTCTTATTACTACTACTACTCCTACTGTTATGGCTACTACTACTACTACTGTGACTACCACTACTGTTGCTACTACTCCTAAAACTACTACTACTACTGTTACTACTAACACTACTACCACTTCTACTACTACTGCTACTGTGGTTGTTGTTGTTGTTGCTACTACTGCTACTGCTGCTATTACTACTGTTACTGCTTCACTACTGCTGTTACACTACTACTACTACTACTACTTCTGCTACTTTTTTTACTACTACTATTGCTACTACAAATGCTACTGTGCAACTATTTTCACTACTACTACTACAACTACTACTACTACTACTATTGCAGCTACTACTCCTACTGCGACTACTGCTACTACTGCTACTATTGCTACTAATGCTATTGCTACTACTGCTACTACTACTTCTACAGCAAACAGCTAGTACTGCTACTACTGATACTACTGCAGTTTCTACCTCGACTACTACTTGTACTACTTTTGTAACAACTACAACTACTGTCGCTACTTCTCCTATCAAAATAATAACAATGACTACTATGACTTCTTGAACGACTACCACAGTGGCTGCTAATACTACTACTACAACTACTGCTATTGCTACTATCGCCACTACTACAACTACAGCTTCAATTTCTACTTTTACTAATGCTACTACTGTTACTGCTTCTGCCAAAACTACTACTAGTAATACTGCTACAACTTCAGCTACTGGTACTTTGGCTACTGCTACTATTGCTGCTGCTGCTACTACTACTACTACTACTGCTACTGTTACTACTATTACTACTACTGCTACTATTGTTGCTACTAGTACTGCTGCTACAGCTACTGCTTCTACCACAACTACTACTAGTACTATTGCTACTACTTCTGCTACAACTACCACGTCTACTGCTGCTACTACTACTACTACTACTGCAACTACTGCCACTACTACGGTTATGGCTTCGACTACTACAACTATTAGTAGTACTAATACTACATTTGCTACAACTACTAATGCTACTAATTTTGCTACTATAGCTGTTGTTGCTGCTACTACTACTACTACTACTAATACTACTATTACTACTTCTACTACTATAGCAACTGCAACTACTCATAATAATACTACTACTGCTACTCCAACTACTCCTACTACTACTACTGCAACTGCAACTACTACTACTACAACTACTAGTTCTACTACAACCACTATTAATGCAGCTACAGACACTACTACCACAACTACAATAACTACCACCATTGCTGCTACTACTGCAACTACTATTACTTCTCTTACTACTGTGCTGCTGCTACTACTTCTACTACTACTAGTACTACTTCTACTTCTTCCACTACTACTAGTGCTGCTACTAATGCTACTACTACTACTACTTCCCCTACTACACTACTATTGCTGCTACAACTGCTACTACTTCTACTATGACTACTACTTGTACTACTGCTACCACCTTTGCTACTATTACTATCGCTACTGCTACTGCTACTATTATTACGACTACTACTGCTACAACTACTACTACGACGACTACTGTTTCTATGATAGCCACTACTACTACTACTACTATACTACCTCATTTCCTACTACTGCTACTACTGTTGCTGCTGCTGCTGCTACTGGTAATACTACTATTGCTACTACTGCTGCTGCTAAAAATACTGCTACAACTGATACGACTGCTGCAACTAATACTGCTACTATTACTACTGCTAATAATACTCTAACTTTATTTCCAACTACTACTACAACTGCTACTACTACTATTACTACTACTACTACTACTTCTGCTACTACTACTACTACTACTACTTCTACTTGCGCTACTACTATTGCTACTACTATTCCTGCTTCTACTACTACTACTACTAGAAGTTCTATGACTAATACTACTACTACTACTTCTGCTACTAGTATTATTAGTTCTACTACTACAACTACTACTGCTGCTTCTATTACCGCTACTTCTACTACTACTGCAACTATAACTTCTACAATTACTACTGCGACAACTACGAAAACTACTGTTGCTGTTGCTACTTCTACTACTGCTAGTGGACTAGTACTGCTACTACTACTAATACTACTACTACTACTACTAATGCTGCTACTACTGCTACTCCTACTACTTCTCCTATGACAACTACTACTGCTACAACAACTACTCCTACTACTGATGCTTCTACTACTACTACTATTACTTCAATAACAACGAATACTACAACAACTGCTTAAACTACTGTTGTTACAGTTGCTATAACTAATATAACTATTGTTGCTACGATTGCTACTACTACTACTACATCTACTACTACTACATCTACTACTACAACTACTGCTACTACTCCAAGTACAACTGCTGCTCCTAGTTCTATTGCTACTGCTACTACAATTATTGCTGCTGCAGCTGCTACTTCTACTATTGTTGCTACTATTACTAATACTACTAGTACTACTCCTACTTCAACTACTAATACTACTACTATAACTACCTGCACTTCTATTGCTACTAGTACTACTGGTACAGCTTTTGCAACTACTACTACTGGCACTAGTACAGCTACTATTAATACTCCTATGACTACTACTACTACTACTACTAGTAGTACTACTGCTAATACTACTAATACTACTACTGCTACTGCTACTACTACAGCTACTGTAACTACACCTAATACTACAACTATTGCAATTGCTACTACTCCTGCTACTACTCCTACTACTATAGCTAGTACTACTACCACTACTACTATTACTACTACTGTTGCCACTCCAATAACAACTACTACAGCTACTACGATGGCTATATCTACTACTACTGCGACTACCACTACTGCAACTACTACTTCTACTACTACTACCACTACTGTGGCTACTAACAATACTACCACTTCCACTACTACTCCAACTATGGTTGTCGTTGTTGCTGCTACTCCTACTTCCACTACTACTACTACTACTTCAATAACAACGACTACTACTACAACTGCTTAAACTACTGTTGTTACGGCTGTTATAACTAATATAACTATTGTTGCTACGATTGCTACTACTACTACTACATCTACTACTACAACTACTGCTAATACTCCAAGTACAACTGCTGCTCATAGTTCTATTGCTACTACTACTACAATTATTGCTGCTGCAGCTGCTACTTCTACTGTTGTTGCTACTATTGCTAATACTACTAGTACTACTCCTACTTCAACTACTAATACTACTACTATAACTACCTGCACTTCTATTGCTACTACTACTACTGGTACAGCTTTTGCAACTACTACTACTGGCACTAGTCCAACTACTATTAATACTCCTATGACTACTACTACTACTACTACTAGTACTACTGCTAATACTACTAATACTACTACTGCTACTGCTACTACTACAGCTACTGTAACTACACCTAATACTACAACTATTGCAACTGCTACTACTCCTGCTACTACTCCTACTACTATAGCTAGTACTACTACCACTACTACTACTACTACTACTGTTGCCACTCCAATAACAACTACTACAGCTACTACGATGGCTATAGCTACTACTACTGCGACTACCACTACTGCAACTACTACTTCTACTACTACTACCAGTACTGTGGCTACTAACAATACTACCACTTCCACCACAATGACAACTATGGTTGTCGTTGTTGCTGCTACTCCTACTTCCACTACTACTACTACTACTTCAATAACAACGACTACTACTACAACTACTTAAACTACTGTTGTTACAGCTGCTATAACTAATATAACTATTGTTGCTACGATTGCTACTACTACTACTACATCTACTGCTACATCTACTGCTACTACTCCAAGTACAACTGCTGCTCATAGTTCTATTGCTACTACTACTACAATTATTGCTGCTGCAGCTGCTACTTCTACTATTGTTGCTACTATTGCTAATACTACTAGTACTACTCCTACTTCAACTACTAATACTACTACTATAACTACCTGCACTTCTATCGCTACTAGTACTACTCGTACAGCTTTTGCAACTACTACTAGTGGCACTAGTACAGCTACTATTAATACTCCTATGACTACTACTAGTACTACTGCTAATACTACTAATACTACTACTGCTACTGCTACTACTACAGCTACTGTAACTACACCTAATACTACAACTATTGCAACTGCTACTACTCCTGGTACTACTCCTACTACTATAGCTACTACTACTACTACTACTACTACTACTACTACTACTGTTGCCACTCCAATAACAACTACTACAGCTACTACGATGGCTATATCTACTACTACTACGACTACCACTACTGCAACTACTACTTCTACTACTACTACCAGTATTATGGCTACTAACAATACTACCACTTCCACTACTACTACAACTATGGTTGTCGTTGTTGCTGCTACTCCTACTTCTACTACTACTGCTTTTGTAACTACTACTGCTACGACTACCACTAGTGCTACTTCAGCTTCTAGTACTTTTGCTACTACGAACACTACTACTGCTACTACTTCCACTACTACTGTGACTCCTACTGCAACTGCTACTACAGCTACTACTTCCACTACTACTACTACTTCAGCTAATACTACTCCTCCTCCTCCTCCTCCTACTACTACTATTGCTACTACCAATGCTACTACTACTTCTGCTACTGCTACTATAGGTACTACTACTATTATGATTACTACTGCTATTACTGCTTCTACTAGCATCGCTACTACTATTACTGGTACTACAACTACTATTACTACCCCTGCTACTACTATGACTACTATTACTATAACAATAACAACTACTACTACTACTACTACTTCCCCAACTACTGCCACTGCTGTTGCTGCTACTTCTGCTATAGCTACAGCTACTACAACAACAATTGCTCCAATTACTATAACTTCTTCTGCCACTACTGCTACTACTTTTGCCACAACAAATACTAATACTATTGCTATTATTGCTACTGCTACCACTGCTACTGCTACTACTACTGCTGCAGCTACTGCTACTGCTAGTAGTAATTCTACTACTACTGCTGCAGCTACTACTACTGCTACTAGTAATTCTACTACTACTACTGCTGCTGCTACTACTGCAACTACTAGTACAGCTACTACTATTACTACAACTGCAACTACCACAACTACTATGCTACTACTACTATTACTACTACTATTACTACGGCTACTACTGCCACACTACTGCTACTACCAATATTATTAACACTACTACTGTTGTTGTTGCTGCTGCTGCTACCGCTGCTACTACTGCTGCTATTATTACTACTAATACTACCCTGGCTACTACAACAACCACTGCTACTATTACTACAATTGTGACTACTACTACAATAACTATTGCTACTACTACTGCTGCTGCTACAACTATTGCCTAAAATACTACTACCGCCACTAATGCTACTATAGTTATTGCTGTCGCAACTACCACTGCTACTACTGCAGTGGGTACTAGTACTGATACTACTGCTGCTGCTGCTACAACTACTTTTACAACTTCTACAACTGCCACTACTACTACTACTGCTGCTACAACAACTACTACTGCTACTACTACTGTTGCTACTACTGCTACTACTACAACCACTACTGCTACTACTACTACTACCACTACTTCTGCAACTACTACAACTACTATTGTTGCTATTGCGACTACTACTGCTACTAATACTACTACGGCTGCTCCTACTACTATTACTGTTGCTGCTGCCACTACTACTACTACTACACTACTACTGCTACTACTACTACCTCTTCTACTCTGGTTGTTGTTGTTGTTGCTAAGACTACTACTACTACTGCTACTATTTGTCCTACAACTACTACTACTAATACTTCTACAATTACATTAACAACAATAACTACTAGTACTGCTACAACTACCTCTGCTACTACTGATGTTGCTCCTGCTGCAACTACTATTGCCACTACTGCTGCTGGTGCTACAACAACTTGTACTACTGCTACTTCTAATACTACTACTACTACTTCTATTGCTACTAATACAACTACTACTACTACTGAAATTACTACACCTACATCTACTACTACTAATGCTGCCACTACTACTTCACTATTACAACAGTGGCTACAACTGCTACTACTACTACTACTACTATTACTTCGGTTGCAAATGCTACTACTACAACTATTGCAGCAACTGCTGCTGCTCTTGCTGCAGCTACTACTGCTAGTGCTACTATTGTTGTTGCTACTGTTGCTTCTACCACTACTATTCCTACTACTCCGACTAGTACCACTGCTACTGCTACTACTACTACTGATAGAGCTACTACTGCTTCTACAATGACTACTACTACCACTTCTGCTAGTACTACTGCTGCTACCACAACTGTTACTTGTTCTACAACAACAACAACTACTACTACTACTACTTCAACTACTACTACTACTATTATGACTACTGCTATTGCTACTACTATTACGACGACTACTACTACTACTACTACTGCTACTGCAGCAATTACTGCGGTTGCAACTACTACTGCAATAAATACTACTACTTATGCCACGACTACCCCTATTACTACAGCCACTACTACTGCGACTGCTACTCCTACTTTATCTTCTAGTAGCACTACTAGTGCTATTGCTAATGCTACTGCTACTGCTACATCTCCAACTACCACTGCTGCTGCTACTTCTACTTCGGGTACTGCTACCTATACTACTTGTACAACTACTACTAGTAGTATTATAGTTACTACTTCTGCTTCTACTACTAGTACTATTGCTAATACTACTGCAACTGCTACTACTCCTGCTATTACTACAGCTTCTACTGCTACAACAAATACTACTGCTACTACTACTACCACTACAACTGCTACGACTACTGCTTTCGCTTCTGCTACTACTGCTTCTGCTACTACTGTTACTGCTATTACGACTACTGCTTCTACTATTATTGCTACTACTACTACTGCTACTGCTACTACTACCACTACTTCGACTACTGCTATAGCTGCTACTACTGGTATCGCTACTACTACTCCTTCTGCTACTACTACTACCACAACTATTGCTGCCACTACTACTTCGGCTACTACTACTGATACAATAACTGCTACTATTGCTACGACTAGTACTACTACTACTCTTGCTACTGCTACTACGACTACTACTACTAGTATTATTACTTCTGCTGCTGCAGCTACTCATACTACTACTTCTGTTACTACTACTATGACTACTTCTACTACTACTACTTCTACTACTACCACTGCAACTACAACTACTCCAGCAACTATTACAACTATGACTACTACTACTACTACTACTACTACATGGCTACTACAACTACTACAACTCCTACTAGTGATACGACTACTACTCCTACTACTACTATTTCTACTACTACTGTTGTTGCTACTACTACTACTACTGCAACTTCTATAGCTACTATTTCCACTACTTCTACTACTAATACTACAGCTACTGCTACTACTACTATCACTACTATTGCGGCTACTAATACCACTACCACTACTGCGACTACTACTACAACTTCAACTATTGTTGCTTCTGTTGCTACTACTACTACTTTGACTACTACTATGACAACATGTTCTAGTACTACGGATACTACACAGCTACTGCATCTCCAATGACAATCACTACTACTACCATTGCTACTTCTCCTACAAATAGTACTTTTGCTACTACAATTATTGCTATGCATACTAATGCTACTACTGCTACAACTATTACTGCTACCACTAGTATTACTACAACTGCTATTATTACTACTGCTTTTACTACTAGAATTACTACCACTACCACTTCCACTACTGTTACTACTAGTACTACTACATCTACTACATTAACTGCTACAACTGCTATGTCTGCTACAACTACTACTATTGCAACTACTCCTATAACCACTACTACTACTTCAACTACTGCTTCTTCCACTACTACTACCACAACTAGTAGTAGTAGTAGTAGTAGTACTACTACTACTACTTCTCCTCCTCCTCCTCCTCCTCCTACTACTACTATTACAACTACTACTACTACTACTACTTCTACTACTACTACTGCTACTACTACTACTATTACTACTACTACTTCTTCTACCTGTACTCTCATTGCTACTACTGCTAGTACTACTGCTATTGCTACTATGACTAATGTTTCAACAACTGCTGCTACTTCTCCTACAGCTATTGCTATTACAACTACTACTTCTACTATAACTTTGATAACTACTACTACTAATACCACTACTGCTACTACATTAGCTACAAACACAACAACTACTACAAGTACTAATATTGCTACTACTACCACTCTAACTACTACCACTACCACCACTAATACTAATATTACAACTACTGCTACTATTGCTACTATTGCGACTGCTACTACATCTACTACTACTTCTACTTCCGCAACTGCAACTACTTCTGCTACTACAACTACTTCTCCAATTGCTACCTCTAGTAATACTACTTTAACAACTACAACAACAACAGCCACTATTTTTACCACTGCTGCTTCTACTTCTACTACTCTTGCTACTGCAACTACTACTGCTATTACGAGTACCACTGCTACTTCTACTACGATTGATGCCACTATAACAACAACCGCTACTATTGCTACTATTACTGCTACTACTCCTACTACAACGACTACTACTACTGCTAGCATTGCAGTTACTCCTGCTACTACTACAACAACAACAACTACTACTACGACTCCAGCCACTGCTACTACTATGACTTCTACAACTAATGCTACTATAACTACTACTACTACTACTACTACTACTTCAACTACTGCAGTTACTACAACAACTACTACTACTCCTGCTACTTCAACTACTACTATAGCTACTGTTACCAGTCGTGGTACTACTACTACTCCTATTTTTGCTACTACGACTGCTGTTACTATTACTGCAACTACTAATGCTACTACTACAACTACTACCACTTCTACTACGACTACTACTACTACTACATCTACTCCTACTACTATTGTAACAACAACTACTACTACTGCAACTGCTGCTACTTATACTGCTACTCCTACTCGTCCTCCTACTACTACTACCACTACAACTTTCGCTACTACTGCTACTGCTGCTGCTGCAACTGCTGCTACTACTGCCACTACTACTGCTACTAGTACTACAACAACTATTACAACAACTACTACTACATGTTCTACTACTTCTACTACTTCTACTACTACTACTACTACTACAATTGTTACTACTGCTACTACTTATGCTACCACGACTACAACTACTACTACTACCACAACTTTCGCTACTACTACTACTACTACTAATATTGCTACTACTACTACCACTAGAACTATTGCTACTCCTGCTACTACTCCTCCTCCTCCAGCTACTGCTACTACAATACTATTACAACTGAGACTACTACTAGTGTTACTACTTCTACTACTTCTACTAGTACTTCTAGTGCCACTTCTACTACTACTGCTACTACAGCTACCACTACAACTATTGCTGCTACTGCTACTACTGCTAGTACTACTACTACTGCTCCTATAGCTACTGTTGTAACTACTACAAATACAATTACAACAACTACAGGCACTACTATTACTAGTACTACCACTGCAAGTACTGCTGCTACTACTACCTCTCAAATTACTACTACTACTACTACTGCTACTAATACTAGTTCTACTACTTCTACTAATTTTCCTACTATTACTGCTACTACTACTACTAGTATAATTACTACTACTACTGCAATGACTACTGCTATAACTATTACTTCTGCTCCCACTGCTACCACTTATACCACCACTGCTACAACTACTTCTACTAGTACTACTCCTACTACTATTATAGCTACTACTATAACTTCTACTGCTATTACTGCAACTACTAGTACTACTGCCACTAGGGCTACTACTGCCACTAGGGCTACTACTGCTACTACTGCTACCACTACTTCGACTACTACTACTTCTAGTACTACTACGATAATTACTACTACTACTACTACTACTGCTGTCACTACTGCTACTTTAGCTATCGTTGCTTTAACTGCTACTATTACTTCAGCTACTGTTGCTGTAACTACTACTACTATAACTATAATATTGCTACTACTACGAATACTACCGCTGCCACTACCACTGCTTATACTGCTACGACTACTACTGCTGCTACTGCTACTACTACTTCTCCTTCTACTAGTACTACTGCTAGTACAACTAGAACTACTACTACTCCTACAATTCTTATGATTACTAGTACAGCTACTGCTTCTACTACTATTACAACTACTACTATTAGTACTACTGCTCCTACAACTATAATAACTAATAGTGCAACTGCTTATTCTTCTACTTCTATTACTACCCCTTCTGCTACTACAGCTACTACAATCGATACTACTACTACTACTGCGACTACTGCTCCTACTATGGCTACTACTACTACTACTACTAATACTACTACTACTCGTACTACTACTATTTTTGCTGCTACTACTACTACTATTAATACATCTATTACTACTACTACTATTTCTGCTACTACTACTACTACTATTAATACATCTATTTCTACTACTACTATTACTACAAAAACGACTACTGCGACTGTTATTACTACAATTACTCTTACGACTTTGGCATTACTATTACTACTGCTACTACTGCTACTTCTGCTACTAGTACTACTGCTAGTGTTGCTGCTTCTACTAATATAACAACTACTGCTAGTAGTACTGCTAATACAACTACTAATACAACTATGAATACAACTACTTCCGATGCTAGTACTACTACTGCTGCTGCTACTTCTGCTTCTGCTGGTACTGCTACTTGTACTAATACTTCTACTACTACTACCACTACTACGGCTAGCACTACTGCTACTTCTGCTGCTAGCACTACTACAACTACTACTATTACTAATATTGACACTACCAGGGCTATTACCACAACTACTACAACTACTGCTACTACTACTTCACCTACATCAACAACAACTATAACAACTACTACTTCCCCTACGACTACTACTGCAATAACTACTGCTACTACTACTGCTACCCCAACAACAGCAACTACTACTACTTCTACTATCGCTATTGCAACTACTACTATGACTTCAACTATTACTTCAACAACTGCTACACCTACTACTACTACTACTATTGCTACTACTACAACTAATACTACTACTACTTCTCCTACTACTATTACTACTACGACTGCTACTCCTACCAATAATACTATTGCTACTACTAATACTGCTACTATAGCTATGACTGCTACTACTGCTATTGCTGCTACTACGGATACTACTGCTACTATTGATACCACTACTACAACTACTACTACTTCAACTACTACTACAACTATTACTACAACAACAACAACTCTCACTTCAACTACTACTACTGCTACTACAGTTGCTACTACTACGGCTACCACGACTACTACTACTATGGCTATGATTAATGCTGCTGCTACTACTACTACTACTACTACTACTACTACTACTACTACTACTAATGCTACTACTGCTACTACCACTACGACAGCCACAACTACTAGTACTACTGCTATTGCTACTGCTACTTCTACGGCTTCTATTACTACTACTGCTGCTACTAATACTACGACTACTACAACAACTTCTGCTACTTCAGCTACAACTGCTTCAACTACTACTACTAATACTATACTACTACTGTTACTTCTACTATTAATGCTACTGGTACTACTACTACTACTAGCACTATTATTATTGTACTACTACAACTGATACTATTGCTACCACATTTTCTACAACTCCTACGACTACTATTAATGCTACAACTTCTACTTTTGCTACTACTACTACTACTACTACCAGTACTCGTACAACTACAACAACAATTGCTGTTGCTACTACTTCTACTACTTCCACTACCACTCCTACTACTATTGTTACTACTACTACTACTACAACTACTACTACTACTCCAGCTACTACTATAGGTACTACTACTACTACTGTCACTACTGCTACTACTATCGATACTACTACTACTACTGCGACTACTGCTACTACTGTTGCTACTACTACTACTGCTACTGCTGCTTTTATTCTGACTATTATTATTTTAGCTACTACTGCTGCTGGTACTGCTACTACTACTACTACTACTATAATTGCTGCAACTATAGCTACTTCTACTGCTAGTACAACTGCTAGTACTGCTCTTCTACAAATACTACCACTATTATGGCTACTAATACAACTACTTCTGCTAGAGCTACTACTACTATTGTAACTACTACTATTGCAACTACTACTTTTACTACTACAGCTACTACTAGTACTATTACTACAACAACAACTACAACTACTACTTCTCATACAACAACAACAACAACTACTACTACTACTGCTCCTACAACTACTACTGCAACAACTACTGCCACTGCTACTACTACAACAAATACTAGTACTATTGCGACTACTATTTCAACTACTACCATTGGTAGTACTACTACTTCTCAAACAACAATTACAGTTGCTATTACTTCTACCACTCCTACAACTACTGCTACTACTACTACTACTACTACTACAGCTACTATTACTACTGCTACTACTACTTCTGCTACTTGTACTACTAATATTATTCTATTACTATTACTACTACACTACTAGTACTACTACTATAACATCAACTACTAATACTACTACTACTACAAATACTGCTACTACCACTACTATTCCTACTACGACTGCTATGACTACAACAACGACTACTACTTCTACCATTGGTACTACTAGTACTACTACTACAACTATTGTTGTTGCTGCTACTACTACTACTGCTACTGCTACTACTACTAGTACTACTACTACTCCTACTAGTACTATTCCTACTAATACTACTACAGATACAACTACTGCTATTGCTACTACAGCTCCTACTACTATTACTACGACTACTACTACTACTGCTACTGCTACCATAACTACTACTAGTAGTACTATTACTACTACTAGTACAACTATTGTTGCTGCTGCTACGACTACTACTGCTATTATTGTTGCTACGCAACTGCTACTGCTACTACGTTTTCTACTACTACAACTACTACTACAACAACTACTGTTACTACTCCTACTACAGATGTTGCTGCTACTACTGCTTCTACTACTACTGCTACTGTTGTTGCTGTTGTTGCTACTAGTATTACTGTTGCTTTACATCTCCTACTACTATTGCTACTATTACAAATGCCACTACACAACTACTGCTTCCACTACTACTACTACTACTATTACGACTACCGTTACTTCTTCTACTATTATTACTGCCACTACTACTACTACTACATCTACTACTTTCACTAGTACTACTTCTACTACTACTTCTACAGCTACTACTATCGCTGATTCAAAAGCAACTACTGCTGCTACTACTACTACTATTACTACTACTACTACTTCTACTACTACTGCTACTGCTGTTGCTGTTGTTGCTACTAGTATTACTGCTGCTTTACATCTCCTACTACTATAGCTACTATTACAAATGCCACTACACAACTACTGCTTCCACTACTACTACTATTACTATTACGACTACCGTTACTTCTTCAACTACTATTACTGCCACTACTACTACTACTACTACTACATCTACTACTTTCACTAGTACTACTTCTACTACTACTTCTACTGCTACTACTATCGCTGATTCAAAAGCAACTACTGCTGCTACTACTACTACTATTTCTATTGCTACTGCTACTACTTCTGTTACTTCTACTATTACTACTACTACTACTACTCCTACTATTGCTACTGCTACTTCAATGACTACTGCTAATACCACTACTTCTACTACCACGACAACTACTGCTACTACTACTACCATTGCTAGTACTACTACTACTTCTGCAATAATTTCTACTACTCCTCCTACTGCAAGTACTGTTACAACTGCTGTTACTACTACTACTGCCACTGATGCTACTGCTACTGCTGCTATTACTGCTACTACTGCTACTACTAGTACTTATGCTAGTTCAACTACTACTTTTACTACTACAACTACTTCTATCGCTACTATTACTACTATTGCTTCTCCTGCTAATACTAATGCTCCTGCTACTACCACAAAAACAACAACAACTACTACTACTACTGCTACTTTTACTTATATTACTTCTACTATAACTTATACTCCTATGATTACTACTGCTTGGACTACTTCTTCCACTACTACTACTACTACTGCTGTTGCTGCTGCTACAAACACTACTACTACAGCTACTACTGCTACTCTTGCTATAACAACAACAACTATTGTTACTACTGCTGCTACTGCTACTGCTACTGCTACTACTGCTGCTGCTGCTACTGCTGTTGCTGTTACTGCTACCACTACTACTATAACTAATACTATTACTACTCTTGCTATTGCTGCTGCTGTTACTGCTGCCACTACTACTATAACTAATACTATTACTACTCTGGCTATTGATGTTACTGCTACTACTCCTACAACTAGTTCAACTACTACTACTACTGCTACTATTTCTAATGATACTACTACTACTATGACTAATGCGACTACACTTACTGCAACTACTACAACAACTATTACAACTACTACAACTCCGAGTACTACTATAACAACTACTAATACTACTACAACTACTACTACTGCTTCTACAGCTGCTACTACTACAGCGACTACTACTACCACTACAGCTCCGAGTACTACTACAACAACTACTGCTGCTATTACAACTACTTCTTCCCCAGCAACTGCTGTTGCTGCTCCTACTATTACTGCTGCTATTGCTATTGCTACTACTGTTACTACTGGTAGTACTACTACTACTATTGTTGCTGCTACTACTACTACTATGACTACTATTACTGTTATCTTTACTATTACTATTACTTCTACTATTACTACTACTGCTACTACTACTATTGCCCTTGCTACTAATTCTGCTATTGCTATTACAATAGCAACTCCTACTACCACTATTTCTACTACTACTACAACTACTACTCCTATACCTACTACTATTAGTACTACTACTACTAATATTATTTCTGCTACCACTACTTTTGCTACAATGACTACTGTAACTGCTTTTGCTACTGTTACTGCTACTACAAGTACTACTACTACTACTTCTCCTACTTCTACGACTACTACTACTACTACTACTTTTACTTTTACTATAACATCTACTACTGCGATTAATACTGATGCAACTACAACTTTTGCTACTACTATTACTACTATAGCGACTACTGCCACTGCTACTACTGCTGCAACAACAACAACTACTACTATCACTGCTACTACACCTGCTGCTACTACTACTACTACTGCTGCTGCTGCTGCTACTACTACTACTACTACTACTACTACTACTACAACTGTAACTACTACTACTAAAACTACTACTAATGCTTCTACTACTACTATAATCAGTGCTACTACTACTGCTGCTACTAATACCATTATTACTACTACCGCTGGTATTATCACTATAATTACTATTACTGCTACTATTGCTACTATTTCTACTACCACGACGACTACCAACCCCTTCTGCTACTTCTACTATTGATATTACTACTACCACTCCTACTACTACTACTTTTACAGCCCCTACAGCTACTATGGTTACTTCTACTACTGCCGCTACTATTATTTCTGCTACTACTAGTACTACAACTACTACTTCTACTAGAACTACTATTACTACAACTGCTGCTATTGCTACGATGGCTAATGCTACTTCTACTACTATGGCAACTGCTACTACTGCTACTACTACTTCGCTGGTACTACGGCTACTACTACTTCACTACTACTGCTGCTGTCACAATTGCTGCTACTACTGCTACTACTTCTGCTTCTGCTACTACTATTGCAACTATTACTATAATTTCTACGGCTGCTACTACGGATACTACCACTGCTACTACTACTACTTCTCCCACTACAATTACTAATCCAACTACTACTGCTGCTAGTACTACTCCTAGTCCTACCAAAAGTACAGCTACTAGTACTACTTCTACTACTAGTACTGCAACTACTACTGTTGCTACTATTACTACTACTGCTACTACGACGACTTCTCCTACTACTTCTGTTGCTACTGCGGATGGTACAATACTACTGCATTACTACTACTACTTCTAGAACTACTATTGCTACTACTGCTACTTCTGCTACAACTATAACTACTGCTACTTCTACTTGAACTACTTCTACTGCTTCTACTGCTACTACTCCAACTACTGCCGTTGCAATTGCTACTTCTAATTCAACTTCTGCCACTTCCTCTACTTCAACGACTACTACTATAATAACTACTACCCCTACTACAACTATTAGTAATACTACTATAACTATTACTGCTACTGTTGTTACTACTACTACTAGAACTTGTCCAACTCCAAATACTACTACGAATACTAGTACTAGTATTGCTACAGCAGTGACTACTTATACTACTACAACTACTATTGCAACTTTCGCAACTAATACTACTCCTACAACTACTACTTCTTCTTCTTCTACTACCACTACTACAACTACTGCTACAACTATTATTATTACTATTGCTACTGCTGCTACAACTACTACTACTTTTACTACTACTGCTTGACTACTACTATAGCTACTGCTGCTACTACAACTGCTGATACTACAACTACTACACTGACTACTACAACAACAACTATTACTACTACCACCACCACCACCACTACTACTACTACTACTGTCACTACTACTACTGCTGCTAGTACTACTACTGCTACTAATACTATGACTACTACCACTGCTATAACTACTATTACTTCTGCTACTGCTATTACTATTGCTTCACCAGCTACTACTACTACTATTGCTACTAAGACTACTACTACTACGACAACTACTACTGCTACTACTGACACTACTACTACTACTGCAACTCCTACTACGGCTACTACTACTACTGCTACTACTAACACAACTACTTCTGCTGGTACTACTACTACTACTGCTGTTACGAATACTACTACCACAGTTACTACTACTAATCCTACTTCAACTACTACAACAAATATTACTATCACTACTACTATTACTACTACTACTACTGCTACTACGACTATAACTATTACCACTACCGCTACTACTGCTGCTGCTGCTGCTACTACTACTACTACTACTACTTCTCCAACTACTACTAGCTCTGCTACTATGACCCCTACTACTACAACTACTACTACAGCTACTACTGCTGCTTCTCCAACCACTACTAGTTTTGCTACTGCTATTACTATTGCTACTAAGGCTACTACTACTACTGCAACTTCTACTACGACTACTACTACTACTGCTACTACTAATACAACTACTACTTCTGCTGCTACTACTACTACTACTACTGCTAATACTGCTACAACTGCTACTACTACTAATCATACTACAATTACTACAAATAATAATAATATTACTACTACAGTGTTACTATTACTACTGCTACTACTACTATTACTACTACTAGTACTACTATTACTACTACTTCTGCTACAGGTACTGTAACTGCTTCCCCTACGACTACTACTTCTGGGACTACTACTGCTTCTACTACAACTACGATTACTGCTACAGTTGTTGATGCTACAATGACTAATGCTACTTCTACTATTACTGCTACTACGGCTCCTATTGCCGCTACTACTACTACAACAACAATAAATGCTACTGTAACTACTACTAATGCTGCTTTTTCTACTACTTTCGCAACTACAACTACAATTACATGGCCTATTACTATTGATACTACCATAGCTACTGCTACTACTTCTACTACTAGTACTACTACTTCACCTACTATAATTACTAATCCAACTACTACTACTCCTAGTACTACCACTAGTCCTACCAAAACTACTAATGCTAGTACTACTTCTGCCACTACTAGTATTACTACTACTACTACTACAACTACTACAACTCCTACTACTACGACTACTACTTCTACTACTATTGGAACTATTACTACTACTACTGCAACTGCTACTTCTACCATTATAGCTACTACTGCTGCCGCTACAATTGTTATTACTACTAGTTTTGCTATCACTACTACGACTATAACTACTACTATTATTACTACTAC